>BMAO01007853.1:0-30018 GCA_019973975.1 Trichonephila clavata
ATTTAGATTCTTGAAAATATTCGATAAAGAACAAGGTTTACCAAGGCAATGTGCAATTTGTTGCTTGAGAAGAAATGAAAATTTTTATAAAGATAATCCAAATAAGCTGATTTTATCTCTGGCCTCATTGCAATGTAAGATTTTGCGTTATACCAATCAATTTGAGTGTGCATATACATGTGAACACACACACAAAATAATAACCGTTTGAGAAAGAGGTACGAACAGGAAATTTATTTGTATGTATGAGAAAAATTCGTTTATTACACATTTAAACCATTCTTCATAGCATACAGAGTGTGCTTTTAAAAATCAAACTTTTTAGGATTTTTGTGTGTTTCATTATTATAAAATAAAAATAGTGTCAAAACAATAAAATTGAAAATTAAAGTAAAATTCTTTCATTTTGCATTTTGTTAAGCATTATTCTTAGTTATATGCAACAAAAAATATGCCTTTTTTGGATCATTTTGGTAAAAAAAAATTACCACTTAAAAGCTTACTAATAGAATTAGGTTAAAAATAACTTCAAAGCAATATAGGTATGCAATACAAGGAAAAGGCTTGAGAAGTGTGTGGTTAATTGATATTATATATTTCTAGAATTCGCAGGGGTGTTAATTTTCTCTCGAGGGGAGAAAATGAAAACAATTTTCAAATAAGTATACTTCTGTTATATTTAAATTAAATAATTCGAATCCTTTACACATTATTTACAAAGGATTATAGTTTCAACAAAGTGCGAAATGTTTGAAATATAATCATAATTTTAAAAATTATAAGCATATGCATATAATAAATAATTTTGTAATAAATACTGAGTAATTTTTACGTTGCGCACGCTATTTTCTAAAATAGAAGCTTTGATGTTTAAAACTTTCGTACCCTTTAAACCCTACTAATTTAAGAATAATATATGTTTTGTATTTCAATATATTTAAAAAATATTTGAATTTTTTTTTTAAATTTTGAAAATGTAATTTTTTATTTTAGGAGAAATCTATTTATTTAAAAATACTACGGTGTAATAAGGATACATTTAACTTTTTTAACCAACTTATTGCTAGTAATTAAAGCTACTCCTTTAGAAAATAGCATGCGCAAAGTAAAACTTAATTAACATTTCTTATAGAAATATTTCTTACGTTCATATGCTTATAGTTTTTTAAATTATGATTATATTTTTAACATTTTACATTTTTCTGAAGTCCCATTCCTTTATAAATAATGTGTAAAAGATTCGAATTATTTAATTTTAATTTCAAAGAGTTATATATATCTGAATATTGTTTATATTTTCAACCCTCTAGAGAAAGTTAACACCCCTGAAACTCCTTAACCAACGAGTTACATAATAAAGGTACAATGAAATGCAAAAAAAGGACTCTCTCTCTCTCACCAATATGTGTTATGTCAATTTAAATCTAACCTACGATTTCATAAAACTTTCTTAACGAATATTGAAACTAATTACCTTCAAGTGAAAGAATATTAATTCAAATGAAGAATATTAATTTGACGGAGCAAGGGAAAGGATTAAGCATACAAAAATATTATTTATCAAAATGGAAATGAGTTTTTCTGTGACGTATATTTAAATCTTTTCCAAAATTTTACTGAGATTTTTCTGAAGGAAACTATACGAAAGCCCCGCAATATATAAATGAAGAAATGCGACTTCAGAAGCTCAATTTTGAAACATTGTATCCTATACTTGTAAGACGAAAAAGGGCAATATAGAGTAACATTTCCGTTTTTTCATTTCCTTTGCGTCTCTGCTTATCTCGAGTTATATATTCGGAGAGAGCAATTCCAACTGAAAGGACTCAGAGACAGAATTAGAACTGAAAATGACCTCCAGTCCTACCTTTTTCCACCCCCACCCCTTGCCTATTTAGCATCGGATTCTCCTTTTTTGTTATTCAATGCACGTAATCAAGAGTTGGGTTATATCGAAAATATTGGGAAACAGAAAAGGAAGGGAAAAAATTCACTGAAATTTACTCCCTTATCCAGAAATTCAACTGGCATACTTGATGAGTAGAGAGCAGGAGCAGTTGAGATACATGGCCGTCTAATGCTAATGTGCAACATAAGCTACCCTATTTGTTTATTTGGAGCTTGCAGGGGAAAAAAAGAAGAAATAAGTCCCGGAGAAGGTTGGAAAAAAGGAAAAATATATTTCAATTGCTTCTGTGTACGTGGTGGAATTAGTAATTCGCTTCTGTCTAGGAAGGAAAAGGTTTTGTTGCTAAGAACAATGCAATTAGACTGGTTCTCTAGACTTCTCTGATGCTCATTATGGCCAAATATCGTTAGACAGAAAAATAACTTATTTAGAGTGCTTAGATGAAGGCAATTTCAGCAAACACTTTTGTTTTTTAGCGAGATTTGAATATTTAGAAACAAAGTTTCATTGAGTCAAAAAACCGCTTTAAATTGGAAGGAAATATTGCATTCTTCAGAACAATATGGTAATTGAATTAAAAATAAGAACTAGCAGGAAAATAATTAAAAATGTTTCTTTAAACAATGTTTTCAGTTAGCAACGCTTTAAAATTATATTCAAAATGTTATTATAGTAACTATATCATTACCTTTTAATTTAATTTCTATATCAAAAAATTTGCTTTGTAGCTGTTACTATTTGTCTGGTTAAAGTAAAGTATTGCTGATAAAAAATTAGTTTTAGGTTTAAAGTTGTCTTGCTTGCCAAAAATTATTATATCATCTATATAGCGAAAAATTTAATGAAATTATTTTCAAAATAATGTAAATATAAATTGGCAATATGGTTATTCATAATTTTCTACAATGTTTCGAGTGATGCAATAAAAAAAACTGAGACGAATACTACAAAAACGAGAACATAGGAAAGAGTACAGAAAGAAAATCAAGATTTATTTGCATAACTTAAGGGGCGTTATTGATAATTATTTCCATTTTTGAACTACTGGATGTACAGTCTTGAAATATGATAATCTGAATCCTTTCATGGATTAAAGATCCCCTATATAATGTGTTTTGTGAAAATCGCCCCCAGGTGGTGTTGCGGAGGCTCAAGGGGCGTTATTGATAATTTTTATGCATTTTTAAATTATTGAATGCACAGTCTTCAAATTTGGTAAGAAGACTCCTTTCGTAGAGTGCAGTTCCCCTACAAAATGGGTTTTGTGAAAACAGACCCCAGAGTGGTGTTGCGGGGGCTCAAGTGGCGTTATAGATAATTATCCCCATTTTTAAATTATTAGACGTACAGTCTTAAAATTTGATAAGCAGATTCCTTTCGTAAAGTAGAGAACCGCTACAAAATGGGTTTCGTGAATATCAAATACTAAATATAATTTCGGGAGATTAAGAGACGTAATCGATAAATATTTCCATTTTTTAAACTATTAGATCTTCCTGCTTGAAAATTTTCAGGGAATAGAGTTCCCTTAACAAAGAGTAAAACGAAAATTGACCCCCAAGGAAGGTTGCGAGGGGTCAAGAGGAGTTATAAGAAAAAATTCCAGTTTTTAATTATAGACTTATTTACTTCAAATTTGTTAAACATGTTTCTTTTGTTGAATAGGGATCCACTAAGAATGTATTTTACGGAAATCAACTCCTGAGTTGGCAGAGGTTACTGGGACGTATTGACAAAAAATTCCTTTTTTTGAACTACAAGGACTATAATAATGAAATTTGGTTTGCATTTTTCTTTTGTTGAGTAGAAATCCGCTAAGAGCAGTTGTTTTGGAAAACGGCTCTCAAGGGGATTACGGGGATATTAAAAATAAACTTTCGTTTTTTTTCCTGTTAGATTTCGACTTGAAATTTGGCTTGCACGTTCAATTTACGGAGTAGAGATCAACGAAAATTGGCTTTGCGGGAATCCACTTGATTATAGGGTTACGAAAGAGCAAACATCATTCTATACTTCATGTTTAGAGATTTTTAGAAAATACAAATTAGATGGGTTCTGCCCTTTTTTTTTATCAAGAGGTGACAGTTACGGGTATATGTATATTTTTCAATACAATCTAATTATTAATGCTAGGACTTATATATCAATAATTTATATATATACATAAACGGTATAAATTTATAAAACATCAGGGAATACCCAGCGAAGCGGGTGGGTAACGGCTAGTATATATATATATATATGTATATAATCAAAATTTCTCTACAAGAGAGAGATGAACCACATGATCAATACATAAAAGAATATCAATTGCCAGATAACAATACAACAGAATTAGAAGGAGATATGAAAGCTTGAAACAACAGAGCAAAATACAAAAGAATGGATGCTTCAGTATCATCAACATTGCTGACTTAGGACAGCTAGTATACATAAAATTTTTTCAAAAAAATCCTTCTGTATAAAAGTGGGGTTGAACATGTTTTTTGGCCAGCCAACCTTCCCCCCCCTTTTTTTTTTTTTTTTTTTTTTTTTTTAATAATACCGAGCAAATACCAATTGGAAATAATGGATAGGAAATCTAAATCCATTATAAGGAAGAGGTAACTTACCCAAAAATTGCATACTGAAATGCAGAGCCCGCGCTAAATCTGAGTACAATAACCAAGTTATTGCCAGATTCTGGACCCAAATACAATTTCAAAACAAAGCAAAGGCTGAAAAATAGCACTTAGCAAAAGTATGAAAAGAATAGAAATAATAAAATAAGAAATGTAAACATACTACCATTATCTTAGAGACTCTTAATATAGTTTAAAAGTTATAATATATTCTAAAAAAGTAATTTTATCTAAAAACTAGAAACTGGGGGTATTTAAAAACTATCTAGGAAGAATAATAAATCTATAATATAAACCTTTTAAAACTATGGAAATTTAATCCTTACTATTTAGAATTTCATTATTTAAATATCTATTAATAAAATTAATAGGGTAGTTTTGAATTAAACAGTATTTAGTAAAATGTTTATAATTTGTTATTTTTTCTGATTTATTAGAAACTAGAAATTTATTGCGTAGTGTGTAATTAAGAACAATATTTCTGAATATAGATACATGCACATTACTCTCCCAATGCGGTACTTTTATATTATTGAAATTAAAGTCTTCTCGTTTATCATAAATATTAGTAACTATTTTATAATCTTTTAATTTAATTTCTATATCAAGAAAATTTGCTTCGTAACTGTTACTATTTGTCTGTAATAAATTAAGATATTGTGGATAAAAATTAATATTAGGTATAAAGTTGTCTTGCTTGCCAAAAATGATTATATCATCTATATAACGAAAAAAATAAAATTCTAAGTTGTCTGTGAAACTATTTTCAAAATAATGTAAATATAAATTGGCAAGACAGTTGCTAGCTGGGCCACCTTGTGGTAGACCCTTAATCTGTTGATAATAATTACCATTATGATAAACATAATTCTCTTTTAGAACTAACCTAAGTAGAGAGCCAAATCTATCATATTTGACATTTTTAAACAAATTATCTTTATGAAATTTTACTAGTGTTTTTATCACATCATCAATATTAATTGAGTTAAAAAGATCTTCAAAATCTAAACTAAATACTGAAAATATCTTTTTATCTTTAATTTGTGCAATAAGTTCTGTACTGTTTTTAAGTATGGCTGAAGTTTTTAGATTATTTATTGTATCTTGTAACATTTTATGTAGAATTTTGCCTGATTTGCTGATATATGTATTAAAACCATTAGTAACTGTTCTAAACTTTATTGGATTTTTATGAAATTTAGGAGTAAGAAATACATGTGGAAATTTAAAATTATTATTTATTTGTATTTTTAATTGTTTATGAAAAGCCAAAATTCGATTATTTATTTCTCTATTAGAAATTGATGATCTAATAAAAGCTGTATTATTTTCAAAATGTTTGTTGAGCATTAAACTATAATAGTAATATATATATATATATAGATTTTAGTAAACACTAAATTACAAATAAAATTTTAGAAGGTAGTGTTGCACAGATATAAAAAAAAGGAAAGACGTTTAAGTTTATTTTAGCATAAAACAAAATCAAAGACGTAACTTGTTAAAAATTGTGAATATTTTTAACTATAATCGGAAAATGAAATAATTCCTTACATTCTATTTTGAGTTTGAAAGAATAGCTCCTGTACTTTTGATATGCTATCTCATAATAATTTTGAACTAATCCCGTGTATTAAGATTCATTAAATTATTTCTTTATTGTTTTTCTTCGTTAAAATACTTTTCCTTTTGATAACATAATTTTCATCTCGTGATGCATTTTGTAAAAAAGTAGTGCCTATATTTTGATGATGCTGTCTTATCCATGACAGGATCAAATCAGACAGTACTATGGGCACATTTTGGTATAAGCACTAATAACAGTTTAGGATTAATCCTTACATAATAAATATTGTAAAAGCAGTTCCTATACTTTTCCTGTTTACTTATAATAATATTAACCTAGAAATCCCACTCAATAACTTATTATAAATAAATTATGGAAGGAGTAATGCAATGGTTGGGGTCCTAAAGGCGGACAAAATATACAATTGCTCATACTCATTCCACAAAATGGAATTTACATGTATTTTGTAGTTGTTTTAGTTATTTGTTCTTTTTTGTTCTTGTAAAATTCGTTCTGGATGCTCTTATTTAATAAAATTCTTCTTTGAACCTGCATCAGGCAACACCTCTTTGATAAAGTTCAAAAACTTGGGAAGTTGAGAATTTAGTTCCGTCGATTGTTAATAAGTATTTTTATAAGGCAAATCGCCTATCTTTTCAAGCGATGACTCCAGTCCAAGCAAGCTGAGAGAGCTTGGAATAATGTACTATCGCAACCGTTTTGGCGACATTCTCTGAAATGAATAGCATGGTTGCCAATTCAGCGCATACAATACATGAGACATTTGTGTTGCCAACTTGACGAGTTATCTTGAACATTGGCATTTTTGCGCGATAGTATTTAATGGAGCCGTGGATTGCCTAGTGGTTAGAGCATCGGACTCCAGACCGGAGGGCCTGGGTTCGATGCCCGATGCCACTAAATACCACCGAGTATACACGGAGTACGAGCTCGTTAAATCAGTGGGTCCGAAAGTCTTGTGGGCGGTCGCAGCAGAAACCACGAGTGCAGGGGGCTGGAGAATATTTCCCTCCCCTTCAGTTCCATGCCAAAATTGTGGAGGTGGAGATAGGTGGTGTCGCCATCTATCGTTAAGAAGTCCAACCTGTCTCACAGGCAATAGTAACTTTCATTCCTTCCCTTCGGGAAGGACACGACAACAACAGCAACAACATTACATCATCATAAAAACATTTTTATTTTTATAAAGAGTAAATTCCTATACTTTTAATATGCTTATTCATAACCATTCGACCTAATCCTTCGTGATATATTTTGGCACATTTTATAACCAATATCATTACAGAAAATTCGAAAGAATGTATTATTTTTGAAAATATATTATATTTATTTTTTTAGTGTGATCAGGAAAAAATATCAAAGTTTGGGGCTAAGGAATTTTTATTATATTTGCGTAACACATGTATTTCCTAACCAATTCAAAAAATCACTTTTAAGTAAGAGAGATTAAACTATTACATTCTGTTTTTTAAGCAGTTAAAAATAATATAAACACATTGAACACAAAATCCGCTTATAATTTTAATAAACAAATGTTCACCTGTTCGATTGTTATCAATTAGCATCAAAATACATATTTTTCTGTTTAGTTCAGTGCTTCTCAAACTTTCAATATTTGCGACCCAATATTCAATCATAATTTCCATCCATACAATAACAATATTTTGAATTCAATAATACTATATTTTGATGCTTAAGCTATTATACGATTTAAACCCGTAACTGTCACCGGCGTATATAATCGTCCCACTCAACTGAAGCGTTATTTTCTCGGGGAGGGGGGGAGTACGATCTTTTATGTGCACTGTTATACATAAAATTATTCCGAAGGTTTTGGAATGCAACAAAAGGACCTTGACAGTGTATGCGTAGGATGTATTTATTTCAGAGAATTTGCTTATTTATTTCTCCCCCCCCCCGATACATCACATACGCATGCCTAAGTGGAAAACGGTGGCATCGAGGAGCGAATCGAGTACCTTTTAATCGGCAGTTAAGGGATTAATTATAAACCATACAAATTATCAAGAGGATCGTTAATTTTTGTATATAATTTTATATGTGGCAAGCCATAAGGTCACTGATAATTATTAAACGTATTCTTAGTTTACTATCGTTAAGCAAATTATAAAATACTTTGTGCACTACTGATACATTTACAAGTGCATTATATCAGTGTAAATGTGTATTTTATTTTTCATTATGTAAGAATGTATTTTTCGTTTGTTTACTTGCACTAAATTAATATATTTTTAAAAATAATCTTTTTTTGACTTTTCAGTATGTTCGCACCCCTTTCAGAGCTATCACGCCCCCCCCCAAAGGGGGTGCACCCCACAGTTTGAGAAACGTTGGCTTAGTTCAAATAATTATGTTTGGAAATCCACGCTTCAGTACGATAAATAGTATTTGGTTAATTTCAACTTTAGATGAAGTATGTTAAATTTGACAATTCAATACATTGTACAGTAATGTATCTTTAATCGAAGAAACATCTGTCAGTTTTGCAAATTAGCTGAAATTTGCAATTCATAAGCATTATTTCATTTTCAAAAGCATCACCAATATTTTAATATTTAATACCAGCAAATAAATTAATTATAACTTATGAAAAATATATTCTCTTTCACAGCTAATCTTTCAATTTAATATAATGAAATGAATCAAATTTAGCATTTAATGTCATTTTTAGGATACACTTTGTGCTGTAAAATTTTTTTCTTGAATAAAACAAGGTTAACAAACTTTTAACTTTAAGTCCCTTACCTTATTTAAGTAACAAAATACATCGGGACTGGGGAACTATTCGTGATTGGAAAATTAATTACGAAATCTTAAGAGTCTTAGTTCCGTAAAAAGAAAAGGATCACGTAGGTGTCCTTTAGTTTTTGGAATGCAATTATTGCACACACTTTGAAGGGAATTTACCGCTTAGCTCAAAATTACCACCAACTTTTGTCTACCATGAGTCTGGATAACTATGTTAAAGTTTCAGACGTAAGATTTTCTCTAAATACGGACTGATAGGTTTGTTCGAATGGATGTCTAATTGATGGGTAATTGATGTACCTTGTGTCTTCTTAGTGAGTCCTTAGGACTATAAAATGGGGATTCGTTGCTGACCACAATCACTTCATCCCTGTCCTTCTTACAGAGCAACAGCCACCTCAACTAGTCAGGTAAGCTTGAAAGAATTTGTACTGTTTCTCATTGTTCTGCGAATAACCTGCTCTTCTACAGATAGAGATTGTATGCACAGTAAATGGTGTACCATATAACTCTGAAATAAGAATGTTTTAATACATTTGGTATCAATCTATCTAGATAAGGAGTCTTTTATATGCAATTATTAAAAGTCTCGCCAACACTTTTAGCTTTTGAAACAGCTAAAAAGTTTAGCTAGAACTTGAGCGGGAAAACTTATTACAAAACCTTAATTTTTGATATTGTGAAATAAGTTTAATTAAAATATCTTATAGTTGAACTCAAAATTAAATATTAGTCTAGACTTCGTTTTACTTTCTGTAAAAATTGTTTTAATATTTCATTAAAATAGTTCCATAAATTGCATTCAAATTTTTACAGGAACTTAATGGAAATTTTTAGATAAATTCTGCTAAAGTCTTAAAGCATTTGCTTGTTAAAACCGCTTCATTAACTTCCGTTTAAATCTTGACCTAGAATTTAGTTTCAAAGTATGTTGCACCTGTTATACAGAAGCTTTGATTCAGTGTTTGTTTTTAAGTTTGAAGGCTGTAGCAGTCTAGTGGTCAATGTCCCGGACTCGTGGCAGGCATGTCATCAGTTCGAGCTTAGTATTGCTGAAGACCTAATGTGTAGGGAAGAATATGTCAAAAACTCAAACGTCCTCCCGTTGGTGCGATTTCGTAGTTAGGAGGGGGGATCCCAGCTCAGGTGTCATCCTCGTCAGTTGACCATGGCTGAGAATTACGAGGCAGCTTTATCGTTAGATGTACATATAACTCTAACCCTAACACTTGTAAGTTTGAAATAGTTATTGAAAGTCTATTTTCTCAATAGGAGTTTCAATGCATAGAATAAAATTTGTAAAACTGCGTTAGTTAGTAAAATGCACCTATGTAAAAAAGTGATAATTATTTTTTTAAAAAAAATCTTAACTATTTTGTTAAAACCAACTCTAAGGCAAATAGAGAAATTTCACGTTATTAAAAAAGGAATACTTTTAAAAATGAATAAGCATATAAAGAATAATATGCCTGTTGAATGCGTTAGTTATATATACAGGATTAAATTTTGTTAGACTAATGGCAGAGGTCTGTTTTATTTTTTTTTAAAAATTAACTCTCTAATATCAGATTAGTTACAAAACAGAATCAACTTTGGCTAGAAAAACTCAAACATTATTTTAGTTTAACTTCGAGCTCTTTTTCGTATTTCTGTGAGATATATTTCAGAGTTATTTCTGAGTGCTAATAACCTGTACAAAAATTTCAAAAAAGTTGTCAGTGTAAGATAAAATATAATCGAACTAAGGAATGAATACGCGATATTCAAGAACGCCAATTGAAAGCAAAATAAGCATTGTGAAAATAGTTGTTAGTTATTAAACTAATCGTTTCAGAGGGGAAAAAATGGTTTTTGTTTTACTTGAAACGATGTTAATAAGCTATCTGAAGTTATAGTACCTAACATTTATGTACTTTTCCTGTTGTTATCTTATTGGATAACAACATCTGATAAGATGATAATAAATGCTACATATTGTTCAAAACAATGGCAAATGATAAACATAGCAAACATGCTTAAACTAAAAACTGATTAATAGAAAGCTGAAAAACAAACACTTCTTTACACAGTGGCGAGTAACTAATATAATAATTACTTTAAAAAAAGTTAACTGAGGAATTTATTATCTTTTTTTATTTTATCCATCGAAACCAATAATTATTTGCTAAATTATCTCAAGGATTTCAAATAATTAATGAAAACAATAAAAAAAGATGTATAACAATTAAAGAAATAGAGAAAACCTTTTCCGAATTAAAAAAAAATGAAACTTTTAAAAAATGAAGCAACAAATGTGTGTAACATCATTCGCTGAGTTTTATGGTATATATTTTTACTCAAACTATTTTGTGATAAAACTTTTTTGAAAATACTTTAAAAAAATCAATAGTAATTTCAAAAACAAATTATAAAGCTATGATACATGTCAGAAATATCACCAAAAAGGTTAGGGAGTTCAACGTTTAATCAACCAAAAAATTGGCTGGATTCCTTCACATCCAATTTAATTTTTTTTTCTATTTTTAAAGCTTTTTTTCCACTTCAAAGCATTTAATAAAAATATTGTATGAGATAACGTGTTTGGGTTTGTACCACCAACGCGAACGTATGATTGTCATATTTGACACTATATAAGCTATTGAATGTGATAGAAATAACCACAATCTATTCCCCACAGGAGCAATGGCTTTCCATCACAGTCTCTTCTGGATCGTAATTGCGTTCATCTGTTGGAAAACAGTGATCACTCAAGAAAACTCTGAAGAAGACCAAAGAATATCAAACAAAGTAAGGGGAAAATTTATATATAATTACCCTTGATATTTAAAAACCTTTTTTTTTTCTGTTATGCTAAAAAAGATTCAACTGTAATAGTTTTCTCCAATCAAAAAATTCCAAAATATAAGCACTATTACGTGATCCTACTATTTTACAGCCACCAATTCTGTGTTTCTGCGTAGTGAAACGGTTCTTATATTGTGGTTTGTGGACCCCAGAGGCTCCACTGCTAATGTCCAGGGTGTCCGTGGAGTCTCTCTAGTAACTGAGTTTTCCTTCTTTTACAAACTCTGAAAGGCCTCGTGAAAAAAAATTGAAAAATAACCCGTACTAGACTAGATCATTAAATAGTACCCAATGAAGAAACTCTACTATTTTAATCAAGAATATTGTCGCAAGGGGATGTTCAAAATCTGGGGGGGGGATCTGCGATGCCCCCCTACTATATAAATAGGGAAGGGGACTACAATCACATAAATGTTTAAGAACCGCTGATGTAGTGGTCAGTGACGCTGACTGATGTGCCATTGGTCTTGTGTTTGAATCCCGGGGCAGGCATGGATGTTTGTAAGCGTATAGTGCCCCTTTGCGGCAGAGGGGTACGCTAAATAGCCGTCGGGCCTCAAGTCATTTTGTAAGGTTGGTGAAAGGGGAAGAGGTCTCTGACCAACCCCAGAGTGTTTTCCTTCAATATTGGGATGTAATCGAGCCAACTCGTACTGTCACCTGAATGGTATTCAAAGCTGCAGCTAACGATAAGCGTATAACTGAGCCCTTTGGCGTGAAGAATTTTGTGGCTTAAAAAAAAATCTTTACTTTGTGTTAAAAAAGCCTCAGCTTATAAAAATTTTTCACGTCGAAAAACTCTCTAATATTAGCATTATTTTTTCACTTCCTTTTTTATAGCCGTCCATCCAGTATAGTGTTTATTGACGTTAACTACTATGCCGTAGGGTCTAGGTTCTAATCCCGGAGAAGGCATATTGTTTGTTCATGAGTGCAGCCTTTGCAGCATGGGAGTACATGAAATAATTGTCGAGACGCACGCCTTCCTGCCAAGGTGGTGGAAGTAGCCGTAAAGTTAAAAAAAAGTAGCAGTAGTATAACTCCTTGTATACTGTTCAAAATTGGGATGCAACCACACCAAATCTGACAATCATTTGTATAGTGCTAAAAGTTTAGGTTTGCAACAAGCTTAAATCTATAGCCCTTTGCCAAGATGTATTTTGGAAGCCTCGAATTGACACCGTCAGTGAGTGAGTGAGTGATTTTGGGGTTTATTGGCGCAAGAGCCGATTTCGGCTATACTGCGCCAAACATTTGTTTAATATCTGTGGTCTAGACGGGAAGAGAAAGAAAGAATGAATTGAATGACAAGAAAGAGGGTCGAAAATATAGAAGGATCACTAGGGTACCCTGGGTTCGTGAAGCCCATGTTTACCAAAGGCAGTAAACCCGTGGGAAAAGGAAAAGATCACTAGGGCACCTCGGGATTTTGACACCCGTACTCACCTAAAGAAGGTGAGCCCCCTGAGGGATTGACACCGTCAGACAGATGGCTTTGATGAACAACACCATTTTATGTGGTGAATGTGGATGCAATAATTGAATGACCATGGTCATGAACTTATTGCCAATTAAGTTTCTGTAGAGTTTTCGGATCAAGCAGTGGCTTCACTGAAGACTGCTTACTGTTTAAAATGGCAGATGCACTTCAATCTATTGAGTGTTAAAGTTTAGAGAGTGGGATGTGGTTCTCATCAACTAACCATATTTCAAAATTATGAGCTAATACCTTTCGTTTAGTTTCAAAGTGCAACCTTGAAAAACAACAAAATCAGAACAGATGGGAAAAATTTTTATTTGTATAAAATACCGTAAAATCTTGATGGCCCAGTTTAAGAAAACGATAACGATTTATGAAGAGGCCTGTACCAAAGAACAAATGTATTGTGTAAAGTAATTTTTATCCTTAGTTAGGAATTTCATTGTTATATCGATTTTTAATAAACGATCATTAATGCAAAAAAGCCATAAAGTCTATTTTGTTGGAATAACGTTAGTTATTAGAGTAAAATATATAAGGTACCGACTACCCTAAAATTGTGAATTTTGCCAAAAATTGACAATTTCTTTTTATGATTTCATTTTATAGACCATCTCATTAGCTTTATAAAAATACCGTTTATTATTTTCCGTTCACTAGAACAAAACCTACAAATGTTTTAGTAAAAGTAGATAACATTACTTAAGAAAGATTCCATACTTAAAAACGCGTTTTACTCGAAATGTGTTTTTTCGAAAATGCTCAAACGGGGCCAGTGTTGTGTTGATTGCTCAAAAAGTTTTAAAAATAATTAACTGAAATATATATTTTGTGAATGTTTTGTATAATAGTAGAAATGTTTCAAATTTCAGATTTATCAATCACTCTTTTATTTTAAAATTTACAGTCCTTTATGTTAATATAATCACAGTTGTGTTAAGCAATTTCATATAATAACTAAGAAAAAATGCTCTAGTTTTTCTAAAAACTGAAATATTTCTTATCCTGAAGGTTATTTCAAAAATGAATAACATAGCAACACATCAAAATTGAAAATTTGTTTATAAAATTTTGGTACAGAATGGACCCCGTTTATGTTATTTTTTTGTAAATTTTTACGCATTTTTCCCCATTTTAGTAGTAATTATTTATTTTTATCTTCTTAATTTTAGCATATTTTTCTTAAAATGTACTAAACAAATCTGAAAACCACAAAAAATCCCATATTTCCCCATTTTTGTAAAAAAAATGTTGGCGCAAGTAGTTGGAGACCTTAAAAGTTAGAAAGAACTTTAAGGAGAAAAAATAGAATGTTTGTACGTAGAAAATTATCTTTGTGCAAACATTTCAATGCAAAAAATTATCATTTAAATTAAATTGTACTGCTATAATAATTTAATTCGTTATCGCTATTGTGCCTTTGAAATTAAAAATATTCCATTGGGAGAGCAAAGTTTGAATAAACGGAATAAAATTATTTTTTTCTTAAAAGTAAATGTATTAAATAAACTGTATTATAATTTAAACGTTTTCTCTTTATTTAATTAAAAGTCATTATTATTCTGAAAGAATTCTAGTTATTAATTGAAAATAAAACAATTAATATATCCATGAAATAAAATCCTTAATAATTGGTAAACTACTTTTTTAATCTGATAACAAAAAAAATGTTAATTGTGAATAACGGGGAATTTTATTCGATAAAAGTAGAATTAAAATTTTATTACGTGAGTTTTCATTTTTAAAATTAAAGTTCAGTTTTTATTTCGTGATTCAAACATTGCATCGATAAAAATTAATTAAGATCCACGTTTAATTAAAATTATTATATTTATAGTATATCCACAGGTAAACATCTTTTTCCATTCTTTATTTGTGTTTTGAATTTTTATTAGTTAATGAAGTTAATTAAAATGCTCTTTTTTGAGAATTTGATAAACATATTTTGTCTTTATCTTTCCATAATTAAAGTAGAGCTTAAATAAATATTTTTTTACTAATATGATTTATGCTTTATTTCTCAAAAAACTGAAAAAATTTCTTAATTTTTTTAGAATATTTTTTCAATAATTGCAATAACTGATTTAAAAAAAAAAATGTGAAAAAAATAACTGAATTGTTGCTTATCTCTGGCTATGTGAATGCTTTTATTTTGTATAAATATGATTTTCCATTGGTTAATGAAGCTAGATTCGTGATTGTAAGTGTTTGAAATAAGTTCAATTATTCAATTAGCTCTTTACATGATACAAAATAGAGGGTGCTATGCGTGTAAAACTTTTTACTTGCAGTAGAAAAAATTGGCACACATTTTTTTCTGTATAAACAAACAATTTCTTGACAACAAAATAATACTAAAAAAATTGATTGGAAAAAAAATGTTATAATCAGTTTTCAACAAATATAAAAGTGAAGGGGAGTGAGACATGTGCAAAAAATATACAAAGAATTGAAAAAAACACATAAACTTCACGAAAACTGAGATGGGCCCTGTAGGTTTTGGCAGGACATGGGTTGTCGCGCTACTGAGTTTGGTTTAATGTAATGTTACTTGTGCGGATCGGTACAACTTGATGCATGGATCGGTACTGGTTCGCGGCCCGGGGATTTTGTACCACTTGTCTAGCACGCATTAATGGTTTGTAGCTCATTTCGTTATGTTCGATCGCTTTAAGATCGTGGAAAAAACAATTTCAAATAAACTTTCGGCTCACAAATATATATTACTTTTTATACCCCTATGTCTTTTTAATCTTTATTTACCTGTACGTTCTTGTACAATTATCTTTCAAGAAAGGGCGAGTTTTTATTTGATGGTTAAAAATATCGTACTGAACTGTTTGTTTATTGGTTTGGCAAATACGGGTTTTATTCCTTTGTATTCCAGATTACTACAATGTTAAATGTTCTTCTAAATGATAAAATTGTTTTGTTTATTACAGACGCTTAGTTTGGAACATAGAATGAAAGTCATTATAAAAAAAACTTCTAATAGCATTTAACTTCTCAAACTATATATAATTTAGTAATAATTTCTTAATGTTCTTTTTCCTCTTTATTTTTATTTTCTTGTTGGGATAATATCTTTTCCCAATAATATGCAGTCACGTTTGCACAGATTTTTTAAATTCAGGTTTTAGATCAATTGCACTTTCTCAACAGGATGAACTCTTACTGTAACTCACACACACCCAAAACTAAAACCATTGTTTTCATTCCCTGGGTTTAGATAACTTCGAAAACCGAAACAAAATTAAGTGGACATGGTACGATTTACTCAAAAAATTTAATTTAATGATTTTCAGAATTTTTAGGATATTTTCTATGTTTACACGTAAAACAGATTTTGTGCTCAAAATTTTATAAAAAAGCTAACTATTGTTTTTTTTAAGGGAAAACTTATGAAGGGAATTTAAAATGCTACTCCTCCTACAAAATTTGACGTACACATATGAAATTTGACTTATAAGTACGCTAAACTATGTATAACAAAAGTTGGTATGGGTTTTGCTATAACATGATTGATATTCGTAAAATACTTCTTTTTATGAATGCTTATTAAAAATTCCTTTAAAAATGTGTAGATTCTAAATTCAATTATTTTTTAAAAAAAGAAGTATTGCTTTGATTGAAAAGTGCGAACCAACTTTTATTACATTTATTACTAGCAATACGTAAAAAAAATTCAAAGCTTTAGGAAGAATAGAGAAAAAGCCTTAGTATTTTAAATGAAGATAAACTAGTTATTTTTTATATTTCTGAGATAAGTAATTTTAAAATTTTGATTTGCTGTTGGGATGTGAATAATGACAAATATAAAAGTTATCACAATTCTGTTTTTTTCAAACTTGGAGCTTCAAAATTTTGTGAGTTTGTAGAAAAGTATATAAGAAATAGTTTAAGTTAAAAAAAATTAGATTTGATTTTTGGACCGATTTTTGTCAATTGAATCGCACTGTGTCCCCTTAACTTCATTAAACCAGCTTTAAATGAATTCGTCATTGATGACTTTACTACTTTACCATAACAATCAAATATTCTCTTACATATATGTATTGTATGCTATCCTTTGTGTGAAGACGTAAGTCTTCCATGTAAAATTCAACATAATAATAATCAAAGAGAACATTTGAATACAAACAAAACTTCTTACGTCTTATATACCTGTTTCCATTACGGTACTTCAGATAATCTGATAATGGAAATGCAAAGAAAAGGAATTAGATTCTCAGAATTTCCGCTTAGGAATTCACAGAAAATTTAATAAATTCGTTATCGAATTGTAATACGATAGTAAAATGGAATTGCGAATAATGATACACGACTCCGTTCCAATGCAAAGGGAAGCTTTGAAAAACATCAGATGGATGAAATACTTTTTTAGTATAAATTTAAATTTATGTAGGAAGAAAATATTTGTTTCTTAAGCCTACAATTGCCACATCAAAATATAAAGAACATATTCTATAATTTTAATATAAATAATACCATTTCTACAGTAGATCCCATTCGAATATCGGTATAACTTTGATCAAACTCCAATACTTATAATATATTATATTAAAACAAACTAATTCATAAATAAGTGTATAGTTTCACTGCACTATAAATTAATATCATTCTCGATATAAATTGTTATTTGTAACAGAATTTTATGGGATTATTTAACCCGGGAGAAATCGCTCTTTCTATATAAACGTCAATGGTTGCGTGTTTTGACTGAATCATCCCAGTCCTTTTTTTTATAATTATTTGTACTGTACACGATACAAACCGTGATTCCAGTGAATAGTTTAACTAATTGAAATTATTTATACCTACTTATAAGGACTTTTCCTACTTTCTTTGTAAATTTGAGAAAAAATATCAATCAAAAGGAACCAAGAATTTTCAAATATGTGCGACTTTATAAAAGAACACAAATCACAGACACATTTCGTTAACATTATAGGAATGTTATTTGCAAACAAAACTGCCATATTTTGTTCAAGTTGTTGTAGTAATTAAATCTCGATTATTAGATGTTGAAATTAGTTTTTTCTCTTCATTTAAAGTTAACTCATAACAGATTTATCCGTTATCACAAATGGATTACGAACCCAATCAATGTTTTTATATATATTTATTCCCGAATAGATAAGTGAAGTATACCACGGATGCCCTTAGTTTATTTCTACAAAACGGCTGACCGAAGTTTAATTTTTTTCTCAGTGTATAGTTAAAGGGACTGGTAAGATTTAATCGATTTTTTTTAATTTAAGGATTTTCAAAATTTTTTGGTTGCCTCCTATGTGTGTATTCTGTATAAAACAGATTTTGTGCTCAAAATTTCATAAAAAGCTAGCCCTTTTTTTTAAGGAAAAAACTTAAAATTTGTGGAGTGATTTTACTCCTCCTACTAAAGCTTACATACACGCATTGAACTTGATTTACGAGACGTCAAACTAGGCATAACAAAAGCTGGTATCGGTTTTGCGGTAACATGATTGGTATTCGTACAATACTTCTTTTTATGAATGCTTATTGAAAGTTCCTTAAAAAATGTACAAATTTTGAATTTAATTATTTTTAAAAAAATAAGTATGGTTTGATTCAAAAATGAATACCACACAGCTTTTGTTACATGTACTATTAGCAAAAGGTAAAAAAAAAAAATCAAAGCTTTAGACACTATAGAAAAAAAGCCTTAGCATTTTAAATGAGACCAAACTAGTTATTTTATCTTTCTGAGGTAAGTAAGTTTAAAACTTTGATTTGCCATAGGGATGTGGATAAAAAAGAACGCAAAAGCTATCATAATTATGTGTTTTTTTAAAAAAAATTAAGGCTTTCGAATTTTGTCATTTTATAGAAACGTATATAAAGAATAACTTTATGTTTTTCATAGCAAAAATAGTTTTAATAGTTTTTTTAGCAAAAATAGTTTTTCACAGAAAAAATTAAATTTGATTTTTTTGAACAATTTTTGTCAATTTTATTGTATTGTGTCCCCTTAACAGTTTTAAAATGATTTCGTGGCACTTTTGTGTGCCACGAAATAATTTTAAATGCACAGTGGCATTAAAGGCATTTTAAATTGCACAGTGGCATTAAGTGGCATTTTAAATGGCACAGTGGCATTAAATGGCATTTTAAATAACACAGTGGCATTAAATGGCATTTTAAATGGCACAGTGGCATTAAATGGCATTTTAAATGGCACAGTGGCATTAAATGGCATTTTAAATGGCACAGCGGTTAAGAATCTTTTAATTAGGATAATTGAAAGCTGATTATAATTTAAAATTTAATTTTATCAAATTCAATATCTTTTCAGAACCACTTGGCTGTAGAGAACATGATGCGATACACTCCCGACATGCGACTGGTTCTAAACGGCCTCCTCCGCTATGAGAACTCCATGGCTAAAAAACCGGAAGACAGCCTCCCCTACCCTTTGCTTCACCTGACGAACCGAAGCGGTAAAGGAGCCCTCCCACCTGTTGATGACCCTCTCGCTGTACTCGCCACGGGATTCCTGGGATCTAGGGGAAAGAGGAGCGATTACGATGAGATACCTGTATTTGCTAATGGATTTCCTGCAGGGAGAGGTTGAATGGGATGGATTTTTGATTGATGATAGCGTGATTTTTTATATGTGAGGATTGTCTGCTGCGTTACTTGGTGTTAATAAATACACATTTCAATTATGTAGTTTTGTGTCTTGTTTTGGAATTAAGGTTGTTTTTCGTAAGTTTATAGAACAGTGACTTTAACCGGTTTTTTTTTGTTGTTGATGTTGTGGCGGTACGCTATTAATAATGTCAAAATTTGGAGGCGCATTAACCATAAAATGAATTTAAAAGCTTTTTACTTTCAGTAAAATTAAGCGTACAACGCGCACTTTTAACACAAAAATAAGACTGACATTTTTGGGTGACTGCTATACGCCAGGTACAAAAATGAGAGCTTTAAAACTAAAAACAAGTAGTATACATTTTTTTAAGTCAATTCCTATTCAGGTTAACAAAGAAAAATTTTATTTTAGTTACTTTTTATTAAATAGTTACAATTAATATAAATATGTATATATATTTTTGTCAGAAACACACAATATATATTAAGTGGCAAAATATAAAGCGGGTTTTCATTTTCCTTTTTATATATGATGCCGGACTATTTTTTGTTTTTTTGTTACTGTTCATTTATTTTAATTAAATTTAATTATTCTAATAAAATAGTATAGTAAAAAAGAAATCACGTTCTAAGAAATTAGGCCATCTCAGCAGATATTAGAACATGCGACATTTCGATTAGAAGTCCAACGCGTTATCCATTGCACTGCAAGAACAAAAAGAAAGATTTTCCTTTCTATATATGCTCTTAGACTATTGCCTTTGCTTGGTACTATTTATTCATTTTTTAAAATTAATTTTGTATTAATATTTGAAAAAGAAACTGTATTAACATCAAGTGCCATCCACCACAAGTTTAGAAAAATGTATTACAACTTGAATGGATGAACAGAAAGTGTTTTATTAATGCCTGAAAATTTGAAGCAGAATATATATATATATATATATATATATATAATATATATATATATATATATATATATATATATATATATATAATCAAAATTTCTCTACAAGAGAGAGAGAGAGATGAATAAACATGATTAAAACTGAAAACAATTGAAACTGCAAGTTAACCAGACAACAGGAGATATGAAAAATTAAAATAATAGAGTTAAATATAAAAATATAAAACAATGGATGCTATTGCTATAGTATTATCAACATTGCTGACTTAGGACAGCATATATAATATATATATATATATATATATATATATATATATGATCTTTTTTTTAAGATTCTTGGGATTTATTAGTCTTCTTTTTAATTATATACTGCTATATATATATATATATATATATATATATATATTATATATATATATATATATATATATATATATATATATATATATATATATAATATATATATATATATATATATAGAAATAATGATTTAGTATCTGAAGAAGTATTGAGAATTAATAATTATAAAAAATTCTTTCAAAGTTGCCTAGACTATAACTATCCAGCTAATTTTATTTATAAATATATGTCATCAAAGTTATAGCTATTTAATTATTTTTATTTTAAGTATTCATTTCTATTTATTTTATAGTATATAATTTTATTGTTATATTCCTTAATATATTTAGTCTATAGTATATAATATTCTTAATATATGCTTATATTAAGTTTAGTTACTAAAAATATACATAGATGGCGCCTTTATTCTTAGTATTGCTGTGTTTTTGATGCAGTGAGTCAGTACATTAGTGGAATCTGTATACATCGGGTAAGATTAGAGTTTCTTTGCTCATTTACATTATTGTTAATTATGGTTATATTCATTATTAACCTCTCTTGCAAATATTTTTGTTTTATACATATTTATATTTGTCTATTTCTTCCGGATTCCTATGGTAATTTAATATTGCAATTTCTATTCTATTGCTGTTATATTCACTGACGTGGGTTTTAGGCTTTTGCCTTAGTTTATACTGGAAGCTATTATGTAGAAACAATTTCTGCTGCAGGAGAAGGTTGAGATCTCACAAAACAATGTTTAATCCTGTTTCACTGTCGTAAACCAGTGACAGCTCGAGAAATCATAATAGTTTTCCCCTCTAGATACATTTCTTTTTGGTTTGTCATGGTTCCATGTTCTTGGCTCTTCCGGTCTGATCTTAGGATGCTTGGGATTTATTAGTCTTCTTTTTAATTATTTACTGCTATATATATATATGTATGTATAGGAAGAGAATGTACGAATTATAGTAGGAATTGAAAGAGATGAATATAGAAAAGAATTAAACCTCTGCACAGATCGAAATACTGTTCATTTAAAAGAAATGACAGTCCTTATGACTTGAAAGGGCTGTAGTTCTCTAAAAGTATACTAATTTTTTCCCTAAAGCTTGGGATAATACTTATAATAAATGACTTGAAAACATAACAGTACTGCGCGCGTACATTTCATGTTTTTTTCGTAAAATAGGGTAATACGGAGAATATAATTAAACATTAAAAATTGGAATGTGAAAGTATAGGTGTGCTTTATACCGTTTTACGCGCTATACGCCGAAATTTACGGCACACAATAATATACAATTTAAAATCGTTTATAATAGTTATTTTCAATTATAAATAAATAACATGTACGACAAAGACAACAAAATGATTACTGAGTAATTAATTATAATAATATATCCGAGTATAATGCAAAATTTGAACTGGATGAAATTTGATAATTTTGTTACATTTGTTCTAAAAAGTATAATACCACTCTCATATATTTGTTAATGCTGGAAATCCGAATTCACGTAGGTATGATGTAGAAAATTGTAACAATGTATTTAGAGCTTATTGTTGGTTATTATAGGATAATATCTTCTAATTTTAATACAAAGTTACTTAATTTTTTCGAATGTTTTCAAATAAAATTTAAATTATATTACAGAGAGAAAAAATTAGTTCTTCCTCTTACTTCAAAATTAATCCATATACAGATGCATCCATTATCAAAAATGGATTTTACGAACTCAATCAATTTTTTTTTGTATCTACATTTGGTAGGTAATGAATTACTCTCTCCTTTAGCATAGTCAAATGGTCAATAACAGTTTTATAAATAGTTTAATTCTATAAAGTAGCCGAATAATTTAGTTCCAGATTTTTTTTGTGTGCTATTTTTTTCTCAGAGTATAATTAATAATTTTAAAATAAAAATTGGTGACATGTTTCAAGAAATTGGTGGCACACAAATATGCCACGGCACATTGGTTGAGAATTACCACTGGAAAATTTTTCATGGGCATTAGAGTTATAATTAAAGATTTCTGAAGCATTTCTGCGAATAATAAGCATTGGATGGATTATATGTAATAATAAACATATTTTCTAACTTAAATAATGTGCAAATTCTTACCGTAAAATTCAGCATATAATACGCACTTCTTAGGCAAAAAATAAGATTTAAATTAACTGGTGTACGCTATTGATATAAAAATGATAGTTTAAAAAAAGAGATGAGCATAAAAGAATTACAACTTCTACACAGATCGAAATACTGTTTTTTTAATGGCATTTCTTATGGACTTAAATTGCTGTAGATTTAGAAATATACAACTTTTTTCAAAAGCTTGGAATTACACATCGAATAAATAATGTTGAAGCATACGAGAAAATTGTACGTACTCACATTTCCGGTTTCTTCTAAAAAAAACAGGGTTAGAGTTATACGGCGATTACACAGGTTTTTTTTCATGTTATATTTTTGATATATTTATACATATGATATATTTTTTTTAAAAAAAAACCCAAAAGGATGTCCAAATGTTTTATATCTTATTAACTGGAGGTCTCTCGTACGCTTTGTCGTTGCTTTTTTTATAACAATTAATTTTTAAGCTGTTAGAAAGCTTTTTTTTTTAAAGAAGATAGTCATTAACGTTAGTTGGAAAATGATACGTATGATCTTCTTTTATGATACCTTGAATTTTATTTCTGGGTAAATGATAAAAAAGAGTTGATATAAAAATTAGGACTTAATATATAATAAAAAGTGTAAAATTAAAAGAAAATTAATATTTAAAAAAAATTATTTATTCGCTTTTCATTAAATTTAATTTTAAATTTCTTTTTTTTATGTTTCGTAAATATAGCATATTGATATAAAAACAATTTTACACTACTTTTTTTTTTTATTTTTTCACAAAAATGTGTTGAGAATTTCAGTTGTGGTTTAGAATCTATGGCTTACATATTTAGAATCTCTCTCTCTATATATATATAAGGTATACCAACATTAAAGGTGAAATAATGAAATTATAATTATGATTGCTTGATACATAGATTGAATCACGAAAATAATTTTTGCAAGATCAAACAACACATAATATTTCTTAACTTTCAAAAAGTAAAAAATCAGAAAATGTTCTGCATATATACAATTAAACAAAATTTAAAACAAATGAAGAAGAAAAATATATTTCTTTATTCTGTTCGTGTCATTTCTTTAAGCAAATAATGTCTTTAAATACCTATTATATTATGTATTTTTTCGATATACATAAAATAATCAATCTCAATTACATCCTCTCTCTCTCTATTTATATACTACTCACCCTACTGTAATCTAATATAAAGTAATATATTTTTATATGCGGCCACGGGATTATATATATATATAAGCGTTTTATCGAAGTGGCCCCCGAGAACATTTGAGGGTTGGCCTAACCTGGTTTAAATCTTTATTTTAGTGGATCATTCATTACATAATAAGCATATTCTTCAATTTTTTCCCGCAGAAATATATTGATGAGACTTATTGCTATTGTTGCAGTACTATATATATATCCCAAAATAGATTTAAATTATAATTATTGCAATCCATACAATAGAAATTTGGTTTGACTATAATATCTATAGAGAGAATTAACATTAATCCAAGCTGTAAAAACATGCCAAATTCTGAAATTTTATTGAAGAAAACTGCACAAAACGGTTAGTCCTCGTAAATTCCATATTAAGCCTATCGAAGTTTTTGAGAGAGCAGTTCTATGTGCTCTTTTCAATCCAATTTTTGGTTAAAAATAAACTTTTACAGGGAGAAGAAAAAATATAAAATTTTTTGAAGCCTTTAAAAAGATTATCAATTAATTTTTTTTTCTTGTAAAATCTTATGAAGTTTTCAACGCAATCGAATTAAAGTTTCTAAATTCATGTCAAAAGAAAGCTATTTATTATAAAAGAAATCATTAAAATATTATGAAAATTTAATATCGCGTTAGGTTATGTCATTTCTTTTATATGTAAATCATTTAAAGAGCTATTCTATGAACTAGAATAAATTGATGACAAGTTTTAGAGCTTAAGGGATCAGAATATCGAAATTATTTTAGTTTTAGTCTTTCTACTTTCTTCAATATTAAAATATTGAATTCAGACTGGAAAAGTTAAGATTTCATTTTTTTTCCAGTTAGAATATTGTGAATATGATATGAACTTTCGCGGTTATTATTCGTATTATTTTTATACACAGTCTATTAAATTACAACTTCGCACCTTTATGCACAAGTTACCTTTTAACCTTAAGTTAAGAAAGTTTAAAAATGTGTAAAAAATAGTAAGCAAAATATTTTATTTGGGGAAAAATGAACCGTTTCAATAGAAATGAGAATTATATAACAAAGCGTTTTGCTCTCTGAATGATACTGAAACAAAATATTACTAATTAGAATATTTTTCGAGGGCTAAGAAGGTTAGGATTTAGTATCCTGAGTTCTGCATTATTCTTTAATATTCACTCCGAGGTAATATTGGTTAAACTTTACTTAAAACTTGGCTTATAGTTTATATATTACATAAAGAAAATAAGTTGACTTTAAAGTACTGACTATTAAATTTCATACAATAATAATGTTTACTATTCACTAAACACTGATTTCTATATAAATTGTTCTTTATAGTATATTTAAAACTGGATTTCAAGTAGAAATTTAGCGAAAATGAAAAAAAAATTAAATGATATAATTGTAATGATATTTATAATATCCGTAGGTTTGGTGTTGTATTAATACAGTTACTTCCTATAAATAATGTAACAACGGCTTTTAGTAGACATATTGATACATATTATAGCTAAGAAACTCCAAAAATATATTAAGAGTAGGGTAACTGTAGAATGAGTTTTTAAAGTACTGAGATACGTATCACTTATTAATATATAACATCATTATTATTAATATTTGTAAAAACTAATTTTATTTCGAGGAGTGTGTTACGTTTTAAAATGGACAGACTTTCAAGCAAATCAGAATACTTAAAAATTCTTCACTTCTTACACTACTTTCTTATATAACTGTTACTATAACCTATAACTCTAACTGTTACTTACTAAACTGTTTTTTGAATATGCTTATGAATATGAGATGGTTCAAGATCATATAGAACTTTCAGAAATTGCCCCGTTCTCCAGAACAAATCTTCATTGTCCTGCCATACTTGCCGCTCTGCAAAGCTTGGGGGGAATTCCTTTCCAAGGAAAGCAATACAGTGAAAATATTGTTGAGCTGGCAAATACTGTGTTTCCACATATGGATCCATTTGACCACTCAAAGGACACGGTACCAATTAACTAACAAGCTATCAACTTTAACCCTGAAAAAGTGAGAGAGAGAGTTATGTAAATGCCGTACCATACAAAGCAACACAAGGGTTATTGGCGACGGACTTCGCAACTTTGATCCGTGGTTAAATGACTAGGACAGCACTTGAACGGGCCATCTCGCTGTCCTTACCACTACTTATATCAAAGCAATGGGAGGACATTAATATTCGTTAGATTTAACATATGTCAGCTCCCTTCTACATCGCAAGTCTTCAGTGGCACCACAATTCCAATTGGCTAAACGCAGGCCACGAGTTTGCAACCATTAAACACTATGATTTGGTGGTCACTACCATGGAGTGAAAGAATAATAAAAACTTGAGCACAAATTTTTTTTAAAAAAAATTACAAGTTATTTCCATTTTTTAAGGCGACACAGTATGATTTGATTGACAAAAATTGGTCTAAATTCTAAATGAGATTTTTTTCAACCTAAATTATTCTTTTATATATAATTTTCTATAAATCTCACAAAATTTGACATCTGTAAGTTAAAAAAATGTTATGATAACATTTGCATGCATTTCTATTCACATCCGAATGGCGAAAAAAAAAACTTTTCAGTAGATTTATCACAGAAAGTATTCATATCCATATTCAATAGTGAATTTATCTTAGAAACAACTCATTTATCTTCATTTTAAAATGTCAAGGCTTTTGTTTTTGCTATTGTGCCTAATGCTTTCTTTGAAATTTGTTTTAACTGTTACTTATAGTACTTGTAACAAAAGTCGGTATGCATTTTCGAATTAAAGCAACACTTATTTTTTTTAAAAATTGAATTGAGAATTTACATATTTTTAAGGAATTTTAAATATCATTCAGAAAAAGAAGTATTTTACAAATGTGAATCATATGCTAGCAATTAATCTGCACTAACTTTTGTTAAACATAGTTTATCACATTTTCAAATCAAGTTCCATGTGTGTATGACAATTATTGGAGGAGGTGGTAGCATTTTAAAATGCTTTCGTATGCTTTAGGGCTTTTCTTTAAAAAATTAAATGTTTAGTTTTTAGAGAACAAAACGTGTTTTACTTAATCTATATACATTAATTACAATGGAAAAAAAATTGTTCCAACAATTGAATCAAAGATTTTTATATAAATCATACCATATTCCTAAAAAGATTACTAAAATTGAGATTGGTTCTTATTTTTAAATTTCTAATTTACTTATCACAACAAATCTAGCATTTATTTTTATATTTATTGTTTTATTTTAAATATCCATTTTTGTGAATATAAATAGATTAAATAAATCGGTTTAATCCATGAGTTCCCAAAGACAAAGCTCCTTACTCAGATTACTTAAAAGTAAGCCCCCGTACGAAGTTATTAACTCCAGAAGACACAAAATCGGGTTCAAACTCCATTCCATCTTTTTAACACCCCCCTTGCCACTTTCAAACTACTCTAACGGGAAGAAACTCTCAATTTTGAATAGCGCCAGCGTCGATTCACACTCCACGCATGCGTCACTTTTTCCAATCCGCCGTTGGTTCATCCCCCCAACTCCGATTCATTCGGTGTAGTAACGCCGGCAAGTTTGAGACGCAACTATGGAAACGGGCGCAAGTTGCGAGCGAGTCCGTAAGTGCATGCTTTGTTATCCCACGCGTGGATTCAAGTGATCCGTTCCGCCTGGATCCGTTCGTTGTAGACTTACTAATCACTATTTTCCCACAGCAAGCAAATTAACGGTTGAGTAACACTGAAAAGTTGGTTTCCCCGCTTTGCACGTGGTGGGATGGAAGTCGTTTGGACTTTTCGAGACATGGATTACGCTTGTCAGTTGTGGCATCAGTTTTAGTAGAACAAGAGATGTTTCCGTATGGGACGTTCTACTGCATCTGTTCAGAGTTCTGATTTTGGAGGAAATTGGGGGGAAAAAATCTTGTGATATACTTTGAAACTACTTTAAAATACTTTTAAAATGGTGTTTCGACGATGCGATGTTCTTCTGGTTTTGGTTTTGATATATGCAGGTAAGTTTTTTTAATACAATTACAAAATTAAATTTTTTAATTATTATTTTATTTAAGAAAATAGTCGAATATCATTATTAAATTTAAAATTTCTATTTGAATATTAGTTTTATTTTAATTAATTATTTAAAAATTAATTAATGTATTGATGGACTTTGAACTTCTATGAGATTATTTTACTCGCATCCCCAAGGAGTACACTTAAAATTAAATCTCCATTAGAAATTATTTTGAACAGAAAATGAACGTTTTAAAATTTATCATGGAATGTTAATACAAAAGTAAATGAAGTTAGATATTAAAAAATAGGGTTTTAAAAACTGGCATGGCTATATTTAGATCTGGATAGTATGTATGCACGTATTTTTCGAATAATATATAAACTAAAATAAAAATGCAGGAATCTGCCTAAGCAATAATTTTACATTTTTACACTAAAAATATATAGATGTACATAATTTTTAATTTTTTTTTATTTCAAGTATTAAAGAGTAATTATTATTTTTTCAGCAGCTATATATTGTATTCTAATTTGATTGAAATACTATTGTTTACTTTTTCATGGAATTCGGTTCATTCAAAATTTCTTTTAATGTGAAAAGGATTAGTTACTCTATAAAATTCATACACTTTTCAAAAAATAAATATCTGGAAATAAACTTTTTTTTAAGTAAAAGAATGTAGAAAAAATATGCATTCCAATTTAACTAATTTACAGTGTGTCCGTATAGATATTTTTTTTCTTTTTAAAATGATTAATAATTTAAAAAAAAAGATTTCAAGAGTTTATTACAAAACTTAGAGTATAAATTTTCAATTCATGATATGACCGTTATATTTATTGATATGGAATGAAAAAATATAACTATGCATGGCAAATTAGCAAAATTAAGGCGTCTTGGTTTAATTTATTAAAAACCTTTCATTTAATGTTTTCTTGCAGATTGTTTGCTTTTAACATATGAATATGTATAACGTAAAACAGTTTTGTGCTCAAATACTACAAAAAGTTAGCTACTTAAATTTAAAAGAAAAATTTAAAAATTCATAAGATATTTTAAATTGCTACTCCTATACAATAAATGATGGACACACATAAATTTTGATTTACAAGTACGTCAAATTATGTATAACACAATTTAGTAGAGGTTTTCTGATAAAATGGTTGATATTCATAAATAACTTTTTCAATGTTTTCGAAAACTCCTTAAAAAATGAATACATTGTGAAGTCAATATTTTTTTAAAAAAATAAGCATTTCTTTTATTAAAATTGTATACCAACTTTTGTTACTTATACTCATAGCAATATGTTGAAAAATATCGGAGCATTTATCATAACGGAAAAAAATGCCTTAGCAATTTAAATGAAGATGTGCTATTTATTTTTTTTTTCTTATATTAATCAGTTTAAAATTCTTATGTGTCATGGAATGTGAAAAAAACGAACTTATATATATTAGCATAACTCTTGAGTTATTTTAACTTATAGCTTTCAAATTTTCCGAGATAAAAAGAATTATTATTATAAAAAAGGAATTTATATGAATTTTCAACGATTTTTCTCAAATGAATCGTTTTCTGTACCTTTAAT
>BMAO01007854.1:0-61500 GCA_019973975.1 Trichonephila clavata
GTTTGATTATCTTTTTGACAATCTCAACACATAATTTTATAATTATACTAATATTTCATTATAGTAGAATGGTGAAATTCCGTATAACTATTGATTTTGGACGAATTTTATTTGAGATTTAAGATATTGCTGCTCTGTAAAAGAATAACTATAATATAGTTTATTATTCTAAAGATATATTTAAATTATTGTGGGATGTATGAAATAATTGCATTTATATATTGATTTCGGTAATGAAACGTGTGTAACGAAGTACAAAGCTAACTCAAATGCGTGTAACAAGACAAAATTTGCTTTATAGTAAATTGATAGAAACTAAGAAACGATCGCAACAATCACATATTTGCAAGAGTTGTACATTTTTAAATAAATGCTGATGGGATTTAATAACAATTTTAAAAAAGCTGGGAATGATTTTCAAAGGCTTGTGTATTGATTATAAAAAGAAATTCAAATAACACCTTATTTGTTAGAATTTTTTTGATAAATATCCGAAGTTTCTCGGTACTTTTGACTTCCTAATCATTAAATTAAATTCTTCAATTAACAATAAAATAAAAAGATATTTATTAAATATGCTCAATTATATAAAAAACAACGCATAAAATAACTATTGAATACCATGAAATTAGGAACCTGTGTTGCTTCAAGACCTAATCATTCAATTTTAAATACTGTTAACTTACATACGCTCTTAAGGCGATATGGTACCATCTTCACAATTTTTTTTACTTTTGTAAAAAGCCTTGTGCCTCAAAGCCGAAATAAATTATACGAAAATGGGGTCGATTCATCACTAGAGGGCGCTGCGATCGTGGCCATCATCACGTGATTAACAACGTGCGATCATGTAAACAAATAACATTGACCGTATGACACTTGTGGTTGCGCGCTAACTTTCGAATTTTCAAACATTATTATTTTATATTCTTTAAATTCTTTTTAGTACTTCAAAATAGTTTTGATATATTTTCTACTTTTTTAGTTTTTGTATTGTGACCAAATATATATATAGTTTTAGTTTATAGTATTAGATTTAAGTTTATTTTATACTTCTATCCTTTGGCTTCGAATTTTTGTATACTTTTAGGTTTAGTAATTATTTTTTTATTAGTGCCAGCCATATTGTGATTAAAAAATTATGCAACGCTCTTTTGAACAAATTGCTTCTTGAAATTGGATAAATCTACTAATATCGCAAATCATCATGTAAGCGAGTTTTTCCTAGAAAAATTCGTGCAGACTGTAAATAGGGAGTGGCTCGCCAAAACAAAACATTGTTTTGTCTACAATGTCTGTCAGCAAGAGCGATTAGTTAATACTTCGGCTGTTGAATAGGACCAAAGACTGTTAATAAATTTATTATGATTGGATAATAATAGATTCCATGTAAAAGTATAACCGTTACCTGAATATATTGCTTATTTGTATTTCTACACACTGTTAGTTGTGTCTGAGTGCTGTGAAGACCTCCTGGGATTTCGTAAATTCTAGTGTTGTGGCATTTCTAAGGATTATTTTAAGTTTTCATTGCTCCTGACCCATTCTTTGTAACCGCAGGTATTTATTTCTTACCGAATTTGTGACATTGATTATATTTTTTTACAAATAAACTTCTTGTAATTACAAAAAAGCTTGTGAATTTAACTGTTATTTTTTAATATTCATATAAAGTTTCCTTTTTGCTGTTCTTGAAAACTCATTTCAGTATTATTATTAGGACATCAAAGTTTTTAATGTTAATAATTCTTTTATTTTTTAAAATTGTAAGGAAATATTTGTTTGCTTTACATCAATCAGACAATTTATATGCAATTCAATAACTCATAAGAAATAATTTGTAATAAAGAATAATCCAATAAAATTTAATCATTATTCCTAAAAAAATTATGTATTAATATGATTCCTTTCTTTAACTTAATAGTATAAGAGTATTTTCTTTTTTAAACTTTGAAGACAGTTTAAAGGCAAATTTCTAAAAGAAATTTCAAACCTTTGTAAATGATAATTACTAAGTAAAGTCAGACAATCAAAGCTGGCAAATGTGTTATTTCATTACAGATTCATCATATATTTCGAAAAATCTTACTATGTCTTGGGAATTTTTATAGAACAGTTGTTTAAAAAATTGGTGTACAATAACAATGTTTCAATTTTATGTATCCATATTAATGCAAATAAAGATTGAAACTGACAAAAAAAAATACTCTTTTGGAATACATCTTAAAAAAATACTCTTCATAAATACATAATGAAGCAATGCCACTGATAGTCTTTCAAAAGAATATGAAAATGCATTTTTTAATTAAAAAAATAAAATTTTCACATGCTTCACTTGTATAAAATCATGTAATATTAAAATTAAATGTTGATAAATGATGTAAGTTAAATAATTTTAATTACTAATTTTAACTAGCTAACAAAAATTTTGTATGCTCCAAAATGTAAAAATTTTCATGAAAATAATTTAGCATGTTTCAAACAATTTCTAAAATTATTCCCATATTTTAGTATGATTCGTTTTTTTTTCATGGGGACAATGATTTATATAAAAAAAATTCAAACATTTGTAGGTGATAATTATTAAGACTATCAAAGTGCTAAATGTTATTATTTTACAACATATCTTTAAAGGCTTCATAATGTATTGGTACAAATCATACTATTTTAAGGCCACACAATGTGCTAAACATTTCAAAAACAATTTTGACATTTTCTTATGGCCCATATCATTGAGAAGCTTGCCACCAAATTTCAGATTTGATAATAAATTAGTTTTAAAGATATTTGAAGAGCTTAGGTTTTGGTTTCAGTCTCATTTTAAAGCAGTTTTCCACTCTTAAATTGAAAGAAAAATATTTTTGAGCCCAATCAACTCTGAAATAGTTAATTATTTCAGTTCTCATTACTAAAAGTATTTCTGCTTTTGTTTTGAGTTCTCATAGTTACTTAATTAAGATTGTTTTCAAAGCTAATTTTTGTTTTAAAAATAGTTTATATAACTTGGAAGCTTTATCATTAATTTTTTCTTGGTGGTTCAAACGTTCTCAGGTTGCTGTGAAAAACAATATTTTGAAGAGATGGAACACTACTCAAAATGATGCATCTAAAAATCGCCCTCAGCTAATACTGCAATTAGACTTCTGATTTCAAGTATTGCAGATAAAACTGAATATTCCCATGATGTACCTAACTGCATGATAATATATTATAGTACTATATTTTAGTACTTTAAAGTTGTGCAATAAAACTCAAACTTGCTAAACTGTACCCCAATTTAAAACTGAAAAAAGTTATTTTTTACAAACCTGGTGATTTCTATGGCTAAAGTTAGTATTATTATTTTATACATAAATACTTTGTGTTTCAAACAGTGCTGGTTTAAGCTCATTTCGAGCACTGGGTGCAGAAAATCTACAATTTTTAACAACAAATTCAATACTTTTTTAAACATGTCTTTTTGTGAAGTGCCTATAACATGTTGATCTACTTTTTAAAAATTAAGGGAATGTTTACTCAGAAAAGGTGCAAGAATTTCAGAAATTCAATTTAATTATCCTCAGTTTTAAATATATTTTTCTTCTTATTGAATTACATATAAATTATAAAAGTAGTATAATTTATCTATATACAATAGATAGCTCCGAAATACAAGTTAAACTTGTAAAAATTTTTTAAAAATTCGCTTCTTTTAACATATTGGATTGAGTTAATATGAAAGTTTTTGAATAATAATAAATATTTATCCATTTATGAAAATGAATTTTATTTTTACAACACAATGAATTGCAAATAAGATAGAAAAAATTCAATACAATATATATAAAAATGAATACTTGCATAAAATTTCCATTCACAATTTCTACTGGTTATGTATCTTGACCAGGTATTGTATGTTTAGTGCATACAAACTAAAAACTTATTTGGAGAAATGTATTGACATTTCATTATTTTGTTTTCACTAATATGTATCTAAAGTATCTTTTTATATATATTTATACTTTAAAAAAAATGGAAGATAAAAAACACATCAGAGAGAGGGGAAAAAAGATACAGAATTCTCACTCTGAAGTTTAACATGTGAAAATATATTATTAAAGATTAAAATCATTATTATACATCAACAAGTTCCCAAAGTTTATCATGAATAAACCGAGTTCCATTCTAATCAAAATAACAGTTTCTACTACTTATAAGCAAGATAATTAACTAATTATATCATTAGTTTATCAGGAAAATTCTAAATTTCAAGAAACTTTTCAGTTTTCCAAATTATACTTGAGCAAAATATTAAATTACTTCAAAGTTTGTCAAAGAAATGCTAAATCAGTACTCATACCATTCCAAAATTTGGAACTTATGTATTAAACTGCCAAATAATTTCACCTAGTAAAAACACAAGAACTTTAAAAAATTATATTATTATTACTGCATTCAAACATGAGCAGGAACAGCTCCAGTTATTGGCTGTATTATGCAACAACATCCAACAGAATCAAATGTCTATACATAAAGCCATATTTTGTTTCATGATCCTAATTCTCAATAAATATACAATTGATCCAAGTACTCTTCTTTGGTCAATATTTGTAAGTAACTCAATGCAACAAATTTATTCAGGACTTATAAACAGGATAATATCAACATACATGTCTTTTAGACTTGTATTTATATTTATGTAAAAATAAATCTAATGATATAAAGCAAATCTAATCTATAATGATAAATCTTCTACAAATTGTGCAAATACCTATAAATTCTTATTTGTAATACATAGTAAAAAAATTTGTACATCTGTGTGATAGGTTTATACTTATTTGTTTTTCATTCAAACTCTGAAAAATAAATGTTCTGCTAATAGATACCACACAAATATATTACAATTATTATTATTTTTGTAAAAGAATTATGGATTCAAAAATGACTTTTTTTATTTTGATCATGTAAGAGTGAGCAGGACTTTTATATTCCATATATGGACATAAACATTCTATTATACAAACATTTTAACTAAAAAATTTTAATGCCTTAATTTATTATCATATTTGAAATTCAATTCTCGATAAATCATATCTTTTACCTAAAATAACACAGCCAGTAAAGACTTTCAAAATGTTGCATAATTTTTTTACATATAATTTTACAAATGGTAAATGATAATTTTGACTTCTAATGTTTTAAAATGGTACTTGATTAATCATCAAGTATAAACATTAATGAAGCTGTAGTAAATTAAAATATTTTTCCATTTCTATAGTGAATGCTTCTCAAAAATATTTTTTCTTTTTCCATGTAATATTCTAAAATTATTTAAAAAAAAACTAAGTTTTTGATTTATATGTATGTATACTTGTTTTTGATACAGCATGTATGGTTACATATCAGATTTTTGCATCCTAATTTTTTGGATAATTAAATACTGAAGTACCTCTGTTAACTACTGTGAAGATGTGTAAAATAAGTAAAATTTAGATTAACTAAACATGTGTTCTATTGTGTGTGTGTGTTAGGACACACCTGTCCTTAATTTTACCAAAAACATATCGATGGTTTGCAAAATATTATTTTGGGTGGACATTAAGGAATTTTCAATATTTAAAACATTGAATACACTAAAAAATCTCTTGCAATGAAACCCTCTGTTAAGGTGCAAATCACTTAATGTTATTTGTAATGAATTTATTTTTCTGTACAATATCCTTCTGCTTCTATTCTGTTTTGTATAAGGCAAGCTTATCCAGGAAGGAATGGAAAGTGCTGGCCTTAAACAGAATGTAACGTTTGCTATCCCTGTATTACAATAATTTTTTTAAAATTTTTTTACATAATTATGCATGTATATGCAACTAATGTAAATGAAAATGAATTATGTATGTAAAATGAAAATAACATGAAATTTAAAATGTCAGTTGTAGTATAGTAAAATTGATAATTAGAAATTTTCTTTTATCGTAATTTTTTTTTTAATATTAGGAAAAGTTAATGCAATCAGTATTTTAAGAATATAGATAGATACGTGCTTCTCAATTTCTATATGATCTAGCTTTTCAGTATCGAACTGATTTATTCCCTGATTTCTGGAAAAATAGTGGAATATGAATCTCACAAATTATTAAAATATATTGTATGTTCTTCACCATGCAGCATTATACATTTATGGATGCATATTTTTTAAAGTACATATGAACTTCATTAATTTACTTGTATTTGTAAGTGTATTGTTCTGAAAATTACAAAACAATGACTTTGCTGAGCCAGTTCAGTTTCAAAATCTTATCTATCATGCTTGTTAAATTAGTGAAAATAGCTATATAAAGAAAAAAAAGAAAAAAATGCAGGTGAGTTCAACTGCATACTTATTCATCAGTTAGAAAATCAGAACAGGTCCCAGAAGTAGAACCCTGGTTTGTTTTTTCGTGTCTGCAAAATTGAAATGCTTTGAAGTCGACACATTTATCAACATACAGTACAATAAAATTTCAAATGACTGCAACATAGAAAATGCATAGATATTTATTAACATTATATACACAGTTAGGAAATAAAATGAACAAAGTTATGATGATATTTCTATAAATTTAAAAGTATTTTGTATTGCTACTAAATGGATGGCAAAATTAAAGAGTGAGATTTTATTCCAATAAAATTTAACAGAACAAATTTCTTTATTAAGACAGTTCAGTTTCAAATTTTTGTCTGTAGTGCTTGTAAAATTGTCGAAAATAATCTTAAAATAACAAAACAAGTATTATAAAAAAAATCAATTCCTTCTTAGGTAAGAAAATTTTTATTTTTGTTACTTTTTATCAAATAATTATAGTTAATATAAATATGTGTATACATATGAAGAATCACAACATTAAGTGACAATTAATTTTTATTAATTATCATTAAAATATTGCAATGCTATCCAAAACAAATGTGTTTCAAATTTCTGTTCAACTGAATGTTTTAAAATGTGAGAAAAAACCTTTTTTAATTTTGGACACAAGTCGCCAAAATGGTCACTATGTCGCCAAAAATGATGCCAACATGGATGTATTTATAATTATTAGAATAATTAGTTTTAATCAATTAATTTTTATTAATTAAATTCTGTATTGTCAACCAAAATAATCATGAATATAAAATTTTAGCTTAATCGAGCGCTTTAAAATGTATTTTACTAACGATTGAAAATTTGAACAACATAAATAAATATTGAGAAAGTGTGAACTAATAGTAGGAATTGAAAAAAAAAACGTAGGTTATCAACTACATAATTAACAAATACAGAGCATTCAGAATAGATCACAGAAGTGGTACCCTGATCTGTGTATGTTTGCAAAATTAAAATTCTTTGAATTCGAAATGCTCAGAAAATATTTCAGACTCTTTTTAAAACTTTAAAAATCGTCAGCGTATTTGATAAAAAAAAATTGAAAATGAAATAATTAAAAAGTACACACATTTCAGTCGAAATTTCTTTTGGAACAACTTCTTTCATTTGTTTTTGATAGTTGATGTAAATACGAAAATTCAGTCAAAATACTCAGTCGAATCAAACACGTGGCTATTTGTTTTGTATATCATCACGTGATTATGACGTCAGGTGTATGGAGTCCATTGAGGAAAATCCAAAAGTGCACGCCAAAAGATTTTTTTTTATAATTAATAAATTAGAAAGGTCTCAACTCTAACTCTTTTTCGCCATAAGATATCAAAAAATCAATATATCAACTTTAAAAAAAAAGATATTCTATTTATTAGTATATGAAAGCATAAGAATAAATAATTCATAAAAATATTGTTTTTCATTTTCTTTTATTAAAATTTCTCAACTTTGTCGTTTTTGCTCATTTGTTCATAATTAATCTGGCAACATTAGGTGGAGATGCATCCGCTACACAAGTTTCGGTGTCGATGAATCGGGAATAGCTGCTTGTCGCATGAGGAGAGCGGTTGTAGGATAGGAGTAAGAATTGTAATTGGAAATAGAAAATTTTAATTAATATGGGATCTAGTGCAGTTACTGCCATAACTATTGGGTTATGCTTAGTACTTGTTGCTGTATATTTTGCATCTGATTCATATCGTACTATGCAAAACGTACTCATTATTACGGGACTGTCTGAAAATTTCTATGTGAAAAGTGCTTTGAACTTCCTTAAACCAGACCAGACAGATCAGGGTTCATCAACTGCAGGAAATAATTTAAATAAATCAGAAAAAAATAATCAATTGCTGTTATCTCCCGAGGAATTAAAATCTTATGATGGAGGGCCTGACAGTAAAGGGTTATATTTAGCGATACTAGGGGAAATTTTTGATGTGGAGAAAGGAGCCCAACATTATCGGCCTGGAGGAGGATATGCGTTTTTCGCGGGTTCGTACAAAATTTTTGTGTGTGAATAACTAATATATTATTATGTATATAATTTACGGAAGAAATGTTTCAAGAAGGTTTTTGTTGTATGTTAAAAATAGATACTTCTTAATATCCCTATTTCTGAAAGCTTATTTTTTCTACATTTAAACCTAAACAAGGTATATCTCAGGTTCAGAATGTACATAAATCTTTTAAATTCAGAAAGTTATATTTTCGGGAAAAAAGTGATGCAGTCATGAGTTTTATTATTTTTTTGCTGAAATAATTCTTTTATTTTTTTCTCTAATATAAGTTAGAATTGTGGCATTTATATCTAACATACTTTATTAAGTTGCTGTCTTTATCAAATGACAAACTGCCCATTTGAACACATTTTAAGGTGGAACTTTATCCCTATTTTCATGTAAGGTCGTGGCTTTGCTGCACCTTAAATTCATTCTTTTTGCAGTATTCTTAAAATTTAGAAACATTCCAAAAATCCAGTTTTTTCTCTCTAAAGGATAAAGTTCAGAACCTATTTAGCATTACGTTATAGGAAACAAAATATTATCCACTTTTTTATACCAGAAAATGGGATTAACGTGTATGTAGTAATATTATAAATATATTGTTTTGTAAAGGGATAACAAAGACACATTTGTTGTTGAAGTATTTATTATATCAAAGCGTATATTAAGATTTTGGGTCCTATTTTCAAGCATTACATGAAAGCCTCAACTAAATAGTTTGTGTGATAAAAATCGGTACTTGTCTATTAACGTCACCACTGTCAAATTTGCATTAAGCAAATTGCACCAGTTTTCACCAAAATCTTACTAATTAGTTTTATCCATAGAAACACCCAAGAGTCTTTTTGTTGTTTTGATATCATGGCACAATTTATGTGGCCCAAATTTTGCTGTGATTACGCTGATACACAAGTACTGAAAAAATATTTTTTAAATGTGTTTAACAATCTTTTCTAAGTTAAGCCGTTGACTAATTTAAGATGTTATTAGCATTTTAATAATGGAAGATATTCAGTACTAATCATATAATTAACTAACATTAATTTTTGGTACTATTCACCCAGTAGGGTATTGGCTATAAATCATCAAATGTTGCTACTGGGTGTTCACAAAATATTGCAAATTGCAACCATTCTCTCTAATGTTTCCAGTATTTATTCTCTAAAATATGTATTACAACTTACTGTTCAGTTTTTATTTGTATGTTGTCTTCAAATGTGTCTGCTTGTCGAGATTTGTGCTCTGCTAACTGAAAAATATCCATCCCTCCACCTGAAAATCATTGCATTCAAAGTGTATTCTTTCAGCTGTTCAAAATTGAAGAGAAATATCCAAAAATGTCCTTTTTTTTTATATGAAGGTGGACTGGGACAAAGAAAAAAAATTCTTTGCAAATTCAAATATTTTCCTGTAAAAAAAGAAATTGCCAGCTTATTCTGGTACAACCTTGATTGAGAGGGCTTAAAAATGACTATTTTTGTTATTGAAAAAAAAAATGCACTTTAAAAAAATTAATATTAAAAAAGGAACATAATTTTAAAATAAAAAAAAGCAATGTAATTCATTGATTTTTCCTAATCACATTTTTTTGGATTATTCCTTCAGCATCAGAAACAAGTTATTAATGTTCTATGTGTTTACTTTTGACTTGGATACTTTTAACATTGCATAAGTTTCTTTGGTTGTAGAAAAATTTTCGCTATGAACGAAAAAAATTCTTAAACTTTTTAAGAATTAAAGGTGCATTCATATAAAAATCATAGAAAATAATGCAAAATGTGAAATAAAGTTTTTGAAAAAAGTTAATTTGTTACTATTTCAAGTAATGATTGGTTATATAGTTATGCGCAGGAGTGAATCATCTAGTGTTTCTATCAATCTGAACTGTCAATTGCAACCATTCTTCACATTTCTCAATGTAGTTTTTTTTACTTATCCAGTAAAGTTAAGAAAAATAGCAGTAATTAGCTTTGATTTGTTAATATTTTGTATGAAATTACAAAATTTTTTATTTGGCAAGATTTGTTCCCAGCTAAGAAGTGCAAAATTTTTAGCAAAATGTTATTTGATTAGTTAATGAGTGGTTACTTTAATTATTAGTTTACAGACTTGTTTGTTATTAAGGTCTTAGAATTGGACATTGGAAATTATTTTGTTTTGTTAACAACAAAGATAAAACAAATATTTATTATTGAAGAGAACAATAAGTAATCAAAATTAAAAGTTAAGTTATATCTGATGAGAAATTTTGTTATTGACAGAGTAAGAAGTTAAAATTGTGTCTTTTCAAAGATATTTTTTGTATAGGTTTTTTTTTTCGTATTTTCCCATAGGAAAGATACTAAGTTTTTATTTTTTTCCTGTAGCAAAGAGATCTGGTTCACAGTTTCAATGATGCTCTCTTTTCCCAGAAATAAAGCTTTACAAAGACATTTATATTATCATTAGAAGTAATTCTGTACAAAGTTAGGCTGCAGGCATTTTTGCATTTTATTTAAAAGATTATTATTTAATTATCAAATTGTTGTTTAGAGATTCTAGTCTTATGATATTTCAGGCATCATTTGGATGGTACTACTGTGTAAGGTTACTGTTTGCAGTGGTGTAACTGTGTATGGAGTTTGGGAGTCCATATCCCCCCCCCCCCTAGACCAACAGATATATATATATATATAAATTTTTACTGTAAAGGTTACCTTTTGGCTCTTTCATCTATGTGGAATTTTAGATTTTAACCCCTTCCCAATCTGTGTAAGCTACTGACATTTTGGATTTAAATGGTTTGGCTTTTTTTTTACTGGTGATAGCTTTTGAAAATATTCTAGGTCTCATTAATATTGTAAATGACTTTGTAATATATCAAAAAATTGATATAAACATGATAAAAGTCTTGTAAAATTTTGAGAAAGGTGTTATGAACTGGTAGTACATATTTTTTTACCATCAAATGAGCCTTCACCATTTGGTGTATTCTTCTGATGGCTTATCAGGAAACCTGAAATATTTGACTTTTAACTTTATTGAATTGTATTCTCAAATTCTTCATTGATATTAGATGTTTAATATTACATTGAGTGAAAAGGAGTAATATATATGCTATGATATGGCAACAGAAGTATTTCTATCTAAAATGCGTATGTTTGTTCTGGTAATTCTTGTAAAAATGTAGTTGACTAAATTTAAAGTCAAAGAGATTCTTCATTATCTTTGGTAAGTATTATGTTCTGGAGGACCTAAAAAAAATACATGTTCAATTCTGTATCTCTTAGTTTAAATAATAGTTGCATAATGACTTAGATATCAAATTTATAGCTTATGTAACTTTTGTACATATATTTTTTAATACTTGCATATTATATTGTTGACCAATTTTTCCAAACTGGAAGACATTACTATTATTATTGTTTAATGTTTTCAAAAATTTGTGGAAATGGTTTCTGATGCTAGCTGCATATCTCCAACATTGGGTGACATATTTTGATTTGATGAAATTGGTAAATAATAATAGGAAAACAAAAGTAATATGCAAGTACCTATTTTTCTAAGTATAAATGGATAATGCAAAGTGTTTGCAACCCAAATCAATCACATGTATCTAATAAAATATTGCACAAAATTTTTCTGTATTAAAAGTGTATTTTCATGTCGCTTATATAAACTCATAGTTTCTGCAAATTTTTGTTCAAAAATTTCACTCTAATTTGATGAAACTTCAGAAAATATTAATTTTTTTTCTAATTTGTTATAAAGACCATGACGCCTAATTCAGTAACATCCCGAATTCTGTTGGGGTTTCATGTTTGTAGTAAATGCATCTGATCTGATGATATCACCAATGTTCGTGTTGGGGGGGGCAACAACTTGGAAAAGCTATTATTTTTATGAGGAGGTATATCACACATTTTATTTATTTCACTGTTAGGGCAATCATGTTGTACCTGTTGTGCAACTTTTAAAATTGTTCTCGCATTGATTGTGTAATTGATTTTACTACAAGTTTTTGTTCTAATTAATAGACAATCTTATTGAATATTTTTTCCAAAGTAATTTTTGCTTTATTTATTTTCCCTTTATGAAATTCGTTTTTGTCATGAAGAAATGTTAATATTGACAAATGAAATAAAAATGTTTTTTTTTTGATAAATATTTTTTCTTTTATAGGTCGAGATGCCACCCGAGCTTATATTACTGGTGATTTTAGTGAAGCTGGTTTAATTGATGATGTTAGCGATTTAGATTCAGCATCTTTAATCGGTATTGAAGATTGGTTGTCATTTTATAAAGAAGAATATAAACTTGTTGGTATGTATTGTTTTAATGAATTTTTTAGCATTAAGACATACTTGTAAAGATAGTAATATTATTTGGATATTTCAATAAACGTAGTAAATTCCTTTTTGAGATACATAATTCAACATTTTATTAGTAGTTATGAAAAAATTGATGTATTTCAAAATACTAAATATACTTGTATTATTAATGTAAAGCAAAATTTTTCATATATATACATTTAAAATTTATATATATAAAATTATATATATATATATATATATAAATATAAATTTCATATATATATATTTAAAAAAATTTGACATGTGAAAAAGGAATTAGAAGTTTTATTAATGAGCACTTTGTAATGCAGTTTTAAATGCTTAATTTATTTTACAAATGAACTGTAATGATTAATTTAAAGATAAATTTGTCATGGTAAAGCTTATAAAATATTACTTAAAAATATTTTTAACTTTTGAAATTTTCTTTTTTTTAAAAAAATGTATTGCAATTAAAAAATGTGTAAAAAAATTTTCTTTTGCATATTATTTTCTAAGAAATCTTGAATAATCCATCCTAATAAAAACTATTTAAAATTTGAATACTAATACAAAAAGCATGCTTTATTTTCTGTTTTTCACTATTAATCATATGAAGAAAGATGCATCATTGATAATATAGGAATACAAAGCTTCATAGGATCAAAAAAACATAGTGTGGAACTTATAAATATTTTATGCTATCTATCCAATTTGTTTCACATGTTCTTAATTGGTGAAATAAGTTATGTTAATTTTTTTGATAACTCTTCAATAAAATGACAAAGATTTTCCTCTACTTCCACCCATAAAACAGCGTTATAAAAAAATTCTGGTTTTATTGATCAAGATGTGTCACAAAGGTGAAAATTACCTGAACTGATTCTCTAGAAAGCTTTGGCATTTCCATACATTTAATATGACTAGATAATTATTTCAAATGTATTTTGTAATTTTTGTTGTATCTCTATCAATTGGAAATTTGAATAACATGTACTGTCAAATATATAATTCTTATCATTTTTGATATTGTTTTTCAAATAGGATTGTTGAAAAAATAAAATTATTTTGTAACATAAAAAAGCAACTAATTTTTAAAAATATTCTCATTTTAACATATTCAATCAAACAATCAGTAGTAAACAAATGTTCAAATGCACATATATAGCATTATTTTCTGGTTCATTTAATGTTTTATGAGTGATTTGTTGAAAAAGTTGTTTCATAGTTCCTGATGTGAGCAAATAATAGAGTATAAGCTTTGTATTGTGTGTATATATATGTTGTGTTTGGAGTGTAGTTTGTTAGCTAGTGAAGGACTAAGAGAAAACAAACAAAACTGTTTATTCTAACAGCAACAAAGAAAAGGGGAGTACACAAATACTAAAGCAATTAAATGCTTGTTGTTGCCTGGTGGCTAAAGTTTATCTTTTTAGGTACTTGTCATTTCTTTGTCTGGCTTGCTTCCTTTTTAACTCTGTCTCTCTCTCTGTTCTGTCTGTTCCATCTCTGGGGGTCTCAGTATGCATTCCTGTGAAGCGAACTCAGTCATGTGTCAGATGCTGGCAAGTACTCTCATGAGCCAGCTGTTCACACATGCATACACACTATTAATAGAGTTAATAAAATTGAAGATTTTCCTGCTGTAAAAAATCTCAAGAGATAAAGGTAAAAAGGCTTAAATATTGTAGAGAACTAGATTTGTGCGTGTCTGTTGTAACATCTTTCCTATTATTAAGTGGTATAATCAGCACTGACAACAAACCAATAACCAAGAGAAAGGAGCCATCTGGTTTTGATGAAGCAATTAGAGGGCATTCTGGGAAAAGCTTAGGAGACAAAACAAAACTGATGAGATGAGTTTTTGATATAATTAGATATGCCAATTTTGATGTTATTTAATCACTACTGTTTAAGCTGGAATTTCATTTTTAAAATAAGTAGGCAGTCTATTTAAGCCTAAAGGAGTAAAGTTTAAGTCTGTGAGTAAATTTCTGTGAGAAATTTGTTTCTAGGAGTGTTCCATGAGTTAAAACACTATGTGCCTTCAGAGTTCTGAATAATGCAGCTAGGTAAGCATTACTGCAAAGAACATAAATGAATAGCTGTTACATAATGAGTAAAAAGACACTGTATTGTAATTGTGTAGCAAATTGGGTATGACAAAGGGGGTACCACAGGAAGACGTGCTTCTGTAGCCCTTTCCAAACAGGAGGGGGAGGGAAGGAAAAATAAAATGAAAATGAGAAGGTAAAAAGAAAGATTTTTGGTTGTAGACCATTTTCTACGGTTTATCTAAATATTTACTGATTTACAGTTTGTAAACATATAAAAGTTTTATGCTCAAAAATATTTAGAAATCTGTGGTAAAAATCGAAATTTGGGGCTGTGTAGAAGATTTTGGTCTAGATTAATCATCATTTTCATCTTATACAGCATCATCAATGGCGTAACGTACACCCTTGAAACCCCCGCATTGTGGGGGGGGGCAGGGTTCTACGGGTCCCAAAGCGTGGCTGCTGCCTACCCTTTGTAAACTCCAACTTGGGGGCCCAAAACTTGACTTTGCAGGGGGGCCCAAATGTTCTCTGTTACACCACTGAGCATCATCAGATTGTTCTTATGGTTTGGGAGTATATTCCTTGATTTTGTTGCTATCCACACTTTTCTGGAATGCCTTTCCTGTGGAGGTAAGTTTAAATAGCTATGGTCTTCAGCTCATTATAATTGGAATATATTTCTTTAACAGAAAGCATTGAATAATTGTTATGATTTCAAGATATTTTAAAAGAATTAAAATCTTTTAAAGTTATTCAATCTATACAGTATTGTGGCAATTAACTACTTATATTTTTATAAGAATAAGATTGAAAACTTGAAAACAAAGCATATAGATAGCAAGTATCAGTGTATTAAGTAATTACTTGAAAAATAAAGATTTATACATAAATTTTTGTTTTCAAAATTAAATTTATCTTTTTTTTTTTTTTTTGAAAAAACCTTTAACAGAGGAAAAATTAAAAATTTTTATTGAAAATATTTTTGTGCCCATGTAATGCTGTTTACAGTATTCATTTTATTTTTGAGCTAAAAATTTAAATCATTAATGAATGTTAGTTTGTACTATTTATGTAAATTTATTAGTTTCCACCCCCTGGTTTGGAATATCTGATGTCATGTGTTATTTTAGTGCACAGGGTGTTGCCGAATTCGATTGACAAATTCAGAGGGGTGATAATAAGCAGCATGAGAATGACAAATTACCATAGAACATGGGATCACAAATTATGTGTAGTCATTGGAAATCGCAGCTGTCAAGAGGATGAGTCAGACGAGGGGAGTGGTCAAATGATTGCAGTGATTTAGAGTGCCATTGTAGGACTGAAGAAACCTGCACATATGTGAACTTCCCACTTGTCTGGAGAGAATAAAAGCAGTGAGCAAATTGTCATAGGTGGGCGTTGCATAAAGCGTGGGCGTTAAACTGTATTTGGTAACAATGTTGAATTGCACAAATGAGGAATATTCAGATATGCACCTCATGTTTGACCAGGCTGATAGCAATGGACTTGTAACACAGAGAATGTACCAGGATCATTTTCCAAGGAGGCGATGTCTACACCATACCACCTTCATGAGCATCTATCAATGGCTGGGAGAGGCTAAATCCTTTTGGATAACAAAGCCTAATGCTGGGCAAGATTGCAGGGTGTGTACATCTGAACTGGAAGACAGAGACTGCAATTGTCTGCTGAATTGCCGCCAAACTGTACACAATTGGTGTTAGCTGTATTAAGGCATATGTGGCTACAACTTGGAACGATTCATGTGACAATAACTTGTTTCTGCATTTCTGATGTCAAGCTGTGATGCATTGTTCGTACGGTAAACATGTTTTATGTCTAATAAATGTATTTCTTACTACTTATTGCCCCCTTTCTTTCCACTCGACATCACACCCTTCGTAGCTGATTTTGCAAATTACTCTGACTGAACGCGATTTGTAACCCCTTGTTCTATGGTGGTTCATTGTCTTTATGTTGTCTACTATCACACCTCTGAATTTGGCAACACCTTGTATAAGCAAATAGTATCAAATCTGGAACTAGATTTTTTATAATTTGTATACATTTTATATGGCTATATATTTCTGGTGTAAATTCAGGCCGGAACATTTTTGGTAGCAAGTACCCTCTCAAATGATTGAAATTTTTTTTATTAATTTTCGGTTTTTAAAAGCTTAGTGGTTTTTGGAAAGTTCTCAAGCAAGGGAGTTTTATTGTTTTAAAACTCAAAAAGATTGTTGTGAAACAGAATGATCTATTATTTATTTTTTTAAAAAAAATTCAAGTTCTTTTCCTAATTTAGAAATTTTTTTATATTCTCTAATTTCAGCTGATGTGCATTAGCTTTGTTTATTCTGTCTTCCTTGACAAAGTTAATTATGATACAAACGACGTTAGAATCTTGAATTGCCCAGATTTTTCAGTTAAAGTTATTAATTTAAATGATTTCTCTTCAGGTACAGGTGTACTGAATTCATCTGCAATGAGGTCTTAGTTGCCATAGTTGTCTAGTAGTTGGTGCTTTTCATCGAAAAATGATGAATTAAAAAAATAGATAATGTCCCACATGGAAATAAATGAATTGAACAATTCAGAATGATTAAAAAGCAGCTAAATTTAAAACAGGAAAAAGCATAGGGCATCTATTGGTTCAGTCTGTTGCATTACTTTATCTTGAATGATTATCAATTGCTTCACTTGTGATATATGGTCAAAATCTGTACCAGTTTCTGTAAATTGAACTATTTTTTTCCTTCATTAAGCACTGATGAGCAGTTATTAATTTCCTTACCTTTATTTATTGTAGTTTGTCATGATCACAAAAATATACTGGAATACTTGTGTTTGTCCAAGAGTCCATGACTGCCGATGTTTTATTTAATACATTCTATTTCCCATGTGTTTGTCTTTTTCAAGGTGCTGTTGGCAAAAAATGTATTTGATGCGTGATAATGCTGCTTGCCATCACCTGCAAATTGTACAAGATCGCTTTGACTCTGAAGAGTAGGCCACACTAGTTGAGTGGCTGTAGTCTTGAACCAGCGAGTCTGTTGTGTGAGTTGTGGATTCAAATCCTCGACCATTAAAGACCTGTGTATAGGGGCAGATGCATGTTAAATTTGTGAAGGCTCTAAGTTCTCATGTTGGTGTAGGTGCAAGTCTGCTGGGTGCGATTCCAGTTCAGGTGACACCTCTTCATTTGACTGTGGCTCATAATTATGAGGACTGTTGCCAGTAACCTCAAAATGCGATGTTAATAAGCAATTAGTTTGATTCTGAAGATATATATTGCATAGTCTTAATTTTTTTTCCTGACCCAAATTCATTTGAAAATATATATAATGCCTTGGAGAGAAACATTGTTTGACAATTTCCTCCTAAATGAAGGAAACCCTCATCTCTGTGTAATGAGAAATGGACACAAAACTTGCCTTGACAGTTCTGGGATCTTATTGTTTAGAATATGCCATGCTGTGTTGAAAGTTGTGCCTTGTATCACTGGGTGGCCATACCCTTTGCTGATGAAATGCCATTGATTATTTTTTAAAAATATTGTGTTCTCTTTGTACAGTTATGCATTTATAATGCATTTTGTACAAATCAACCTCTCAGCAAAATTTTTTATATCAAATTATGTTGAATATGTCAGAAACATCGTTTTTCTCATGGTCTACACCCACATCATATTCTTGTTCATCATTTTCATTTACATACTCATTTCTTTTTCATCCTCAAGTTTCGTCCACATATGTATATAATATCAAACACATGGGAGATGACTGATAAACATTTATAATACACATCATTACTATGATTTAAAATTTTTTTTTTGTTTAAAATTTTATTTTATGTTTATGCTTTTGTTTTATAAAAAATAAGATATAAATTATATCTTATAAAAATATTATAAGATATCATACATATCATAAATTATTATATCTTTTTATATTTATGAATTAAGAGAAGTTTTTCCATTTATGATCTGGCTATATGTTTAAATTTTTCAGTGCCATTAAAAATTTTCAAGTTTTTGTTTCATGTTTCTTTTTTTGTAATACACAATCACAATACTTCTCTGATTCATTTTTGTAAAAGGCATAAAAAAAATGTTTAATTTATTTGAAAAGATTGTTTTAGTGTACAGCTATTAAAAATGAATCTTATAATTTTTTAAAAGTTTTTTTCAATTAAATCTGATTTTTAAGCTAAATTAGTGATTTTATTTTCAAAATATTTTTAATTAAAAAATTCCCTTGGTTTTTTTCTGGCTCAGGGAATTTGAAATGATTGAAAGTAAATTCTATTCTGCTTAGGTAATTCTGTAAATTCTTAGCAAATTTAAAAAGAAATCTTTAATTAAAATCTCTTTATAGTTTCAGAAGATAATTTGCTTATGTTCATAATCTAAAAATTATATTTAAGTATTTTTATTTATCAAATGCCTGGCCATTGACCATCAGGTCATTAAACAAATTATATTTAAATATGCTTATATTAATTTGTTTTTTTCATGTTAAAATATTTCTGTAAATCTTTTTTTTTCCTTTCATATTTTAGGTAAAGTTGTTGGGAAATATTATGATTTGAATGGGAAGCCAACTGAATTATTATCATCAATTAGAGAAAAAATGAATATAGCAAAAGAAAATAAATGGATTAAAGATAAAAATAAGGATATTTTTCCACCATGTAATTCGGAATGGAGCAAAGAAAGAGGCAGTAAAGTGTGGTGCAGTAAAAAAAGGTATATATTTTTTAACCAGTTGGGTGAAAGATTCTGTAGAAATTCTTTTAAAAAAGGCTGAATTATAAACAACATATAAAAATTATTAGAAACATTGATAAAATATATTGTATGACATTAATTGCAAAAGTCTATTTGTAGAGCTAATTACTCTTAAAATGTACCCATTAAATATATTGAGACTTCTTTTCCATGAAATGTTTATGTATGATTTTTTTCTCATTCTTAGAGTCGTATGAGCTTTTTTTGTGGGAGATTTTTAGACTTTATTTCTGTTCTTTTTTCACCCATTGTTGGCCTGAAAAGCAGAAATGACAAAAAATACTCTAATTTAAATCCAGACATTTCATGATATGTAGGCGATTATCTAATCTATCATTAAATGTCACTGTTGTTTCATTTCATACAAATATTTGTTATTTTAGAAAGTCATGATGCATATATTCTTGATTAGTACTTTTCTAAACTGTACAATTGAAAAGTTCTTTTGAGTTCCTAGTCTTTCTACCCAAATACTTTTTTAATAGAGTGGGTGAAGATAATTCTGTAACTAAATATTAAATTTTATTCATAACAGTGACATATGTATAATAATGCTACATTTTTTGAAAAAAGTTTTCTGAAGAGTAAAGTGTTAAATGAGTTTTTTTTTTATCGTTCTAATCACTTGACTGATTTAAAATTATGAGGTTCATCACTTACAGCCCTCATTTTGCTTCAAAGTGCTATGTTAATGAAATAAACAAGCAATCAATGAAATTAAAACAGATATTAACAAAAAATCTATTTGTTTACATTTTTTTAAAGAACAGGTCTTTATTGACATTTACATTTTTTTTATTGCTGAGAGCATAATTTATTTCAAATTTCAAGATGGTTTGCTTTAAAACATTCTTAACATTCTATATTAATTTTTAGAAATGCTTTTGAAAAATTGATTTTTTGAACATTCAAAGGTACTAACTATTCCCCTTAATATCAGAAAAAGAAAGACACTTTTAAAATAAAAATATAAATTTTAACCAAATTTTCTTAATAAAAAGGATGAAAAGGTGAGACTTCTGAAAGTAAAATAAAGTTAGATTGATATTAATTCTTTTGCTTTGTATAAAATACTGATTTTACATATTTAATAATCAGTCATTTCAAAGTGTACAAACATATTTTAACAATTTAAATTCTGTGTTAATTAAGGTATTTAGGGGAAAAAATAAATTTTTTTCTGTATTTAGTACAAAGGTTTTCTGAATTTTTGAAAATTCCGAATTTGTGTTCTATAGGCATCTAAAGTATTTTGCTGCTGGAATTTTCAAGTTACTTTATTGAATTAATAAATTAGAAAAATGTGTTACAGCTATATTTGATAAAATAGCAAAGAAAATTGTAATATGCTTGTATAAAAATTTATTGATGTGTAGAAAAAGTGAAAAGGACAGATTTTCATTTTAAATCAACACAATAAAAAAAGTTTTAAAAAAAATTCTTAAACTGTTTCTAAAGTTAAAAAAAAAAAAAATAAAGAAGCATTTTAATGTTAGATTGTTAAATTGATACTAATTCAAAGTTTGATATTTTAATATGAATTAAAAAAGTATAATTTTTCTTCATTTATAGAAAAATTATCCTTTTATGTTTTACAAATAAATTAAAAAAAAGTCCACCATCTTAACCAATGTTATATATATTTTTTATGTTAAGTTTATTTTTATTAATATTTTATTAACATTGGATTTAAAAAAATTATTTTTGGTTCTAATTAAGTATTTTTTAAACCTTTTTATATTAATAAAAATAGGAATTCATATTTGCAGTATTTTATTTTTTGATTCTAGATGTGCGGTTTTCTATGTTTTAAAAATCAATAACAATTTCAATCAATAACCTCAAAAACAATTTCCTATTAACAAATTTTAAGACTTATAATAAGTCATACATCTACATCTGTCTTTTGGTACAAAAGATAAATTCTTAGAAAAATGCTTGAAATGTTTTTTTTTTGCTCTTTTAAGACGGTTACCTAAAAATTTGTTTCTTACTTTGTTTTTCTGTAATACTGATCACAAGTATTGAAATTGAATAAATGTTAAGCAAGTCTTGGGACTCACACAAAGGAACTAAACAACTGATGAGATATTATGTTCCTTTATATAGCAGCTTTAATTTATTTTTGTATTAAAATGATGTTATCTTTGCTGAATTATTTATGTTGATCAAAATGTATTTAATGTGCAGATGGTATGATTATACATATATATATATAATATGAAATATGATTATATCACATACTGGTTGTTGGAAATTCCATTTCTTTCATTGCTAATTTATTAAAGAAAATCAAGAAATTAACTCTTCACAAAAATTTGTATTTGTTTTTTTAAATGCCCTTTTATCTAATTTTATCCTCTCAATGTTATATGATTCTTAAGAACTTTATAAAAACTCTACTTGAAACTTAAAACAAGGGTAAAAATATAGCTAAGATACATAAAATGTTGCATAACTCAAAATTTAAATTAATAGTTTTACTTTTAAAAATTCTTTACTATATAATCAACTTGCAAAGATATTTTTTTTAAACATTTTAACTGTAAAAAGGCTTTTATTTCCTAATGCATTAAAATATTATTATTGACTGATTTGTGTATATTTTTTCTTCCATTTTCTGCAAATAAAATAAAAATGTCTATAAGAATTAGCATAATGCTTTAGATTTTGAAGAATTTTTAATGAGTTTTGTATATTTGTTAAAAAGGAATTTAAATTTTAGATTAATATTAATTCATTTCATTCAAATGTTCAAATAGGGTGATTCAGTGAGCATTTATAAAATTAAATGAAAACAGTTTTCATAATAAGAATTCATTAAAGGTTTATATGAAATTTTTAAAAATCTTTTCTAATTTATAGGATTGTTTTAGAAATATTGTAGTGTATGTGAAATATATCCCTAAATAACATTTCTAGAGATCTCAATAATAAATGTATTTAAATATACAGGCTTATACTTCACCATAAAATCATATTATTATAAATCTTTATTTAATACTTTTTTATTTAGAACTGTATTTATATTATGGTGTTCATCACTTGTGACTATTGCTTTAACTAAAATAAGAAAGGTTTGCTTTGCTATAACTTCATCATATGAAATGTTTTTGACTGCAGAATTTTATAAAAAGAATACCATACAAATATATTTAGTATTTTAACAGGGATTTTTTTAGAACGAATGTCAAAGTACAAAAATGCTAATTTTTTTCTAGTGGAGGAGTAGATCGGGATTGGGTGGGAGTTCCTCGAGAACTTCACATCCAAGGACAAGATCCTCGTTGTGTATGTGTGAAAAACTATGGACCTCCATCAACAGATTCTGATTCTACTCAAAATAGCAACAATGGAGATATAGACTATCCTTTGTTAAAAGAATATCCTGGATGCTTACCAACTTCAGAATCATGTGCTGTTTCCCATCCTTAAAACATGCTGTTTCATTAAATTGCAAACAAAGAAATTCGAGCCATTAGTGAATTTTTTATATTTGACGTTGAATCATCTCACAGGAGTATAATATCTGATAAGTTTAAAGTTAGCAATATGCGTTCATTTTATTTTATGACATAATTTTAATACATTAATAAAAATATATCAAAGTATCAACATTTTATTATTAAATTTTTATATGTATTAAGAGAGCTTTTATTTCTTTAGATTATTTATTTCTAATTTTTTGTAAATATCAAGCTTTAAAAATTGTATTTTTATTCACTTAAAAGTTTGTATTTGATTTGAATCTTAGTTTCTCATTTTGTGCATTAATTTATAAACCAAAAAGGGTTATGTTATAATATTTTTAAAAAAAGTTTCAGTGGAAATTATGTTTTTACTTTCATAATTTTTAAAAGAAATAATTTAAATGAAAGTATGAATGTGCGTATGCAAACTTTATGTATATATGTATAATTACTGATGACAAGTTTTGATTAGTTAAGCAAATATTCAAACAGATTCAGCAATTAGATGTTTATGAGAAATTTATGAGATTTCTATTTGTTTTAAATAAGTTAATCAATGGTTGATGTGTGGTTAATTAATAGTTTTTTTATTTTTATATGCTGTTATAATTTTTTATTTTTTAGCAATAATAATTTTATGGTTTCTTGGTAGATTGTTACTTATTTAGATAACAAATTTATGTAATATTTTGTGAAGCTGTTTGAGAAAAAAATATCATTTAGATTTTAGAAAAATGTTATGAAAGAGTATTGTATTTATAAAAAGTGTTATATGAAATTGTTGTAATTTAGAAAAATTTATGTAAAGTCAAATGTATATGTATTATATTTTAATCTTTATGTATAATTTAATATTTGTTTGTACATTGGTTCATTATAAATCACATTTTTTTAATAAAAACTACTTTCCATGTGTAATATAAATGTTGTTTACTTTCTTAAAAATAAATAAGAATAGTACCATTCTTCTGGAATTGTATTTTGTAGAAGCCATATATATTTAAAAAAAAATTTCATTTGGTAGTTTTGTTTTGTGAAGAAATCATAGAAAAAGAATTACACCATTAAAAGTTATTTTTGCCCATCAAAGGACATTTTGATCTGCCTATTTGATCTGCCTAAGGAAATTTACTTTGAAAATATAGCCTGAAGAAGCTTTAGAAATTTTTTACATTATCTCTCTCTATTCTTTATTAAAATTATTATATGTGAGCATTGTACGGGGTTATCGGAAATGAATAACCTGAATACAAAATTTAATAATTTCCAGATGAATAAACAGAAAATGATCATTAATATGTCATTGTAAAGATAAAATATGAAATTTTGAATTTGTTACATCGTTTTTGTCAAATAGGAGGCAGCAATGTTGTAATTGTGAATAGAAGTGGAAATGGCGTCGCAGTGGGGTGTGTGTGCTCGTGTTTGCAAAAATTCTGTCAGTAATCACGGTTCAGCGTGAATTTTCGAGAAAGCATCATATGAATGGACCGATATCTAAGAGTGTAAACGGTTCCAGGAAACTGAATTCCTGTGTAAAGTCAGAAGTTCCGGCTGACCAGGTTTGCAATGATATTATACGGGTGACTAAACGAAGTCACATTGAACAATTGTGAAAACAAGTTTTGCTTTATGTCAAGAAACGTTACGTTCGGAAAAAAATTTCATATTTTACCTTTACAATGACATCTTAATTATCATTTTATGTTTTCATCTGGGAAATATTAAATTTTGTTATCGGATCATTCATTTCTGATAACCCTGTATTTTTTTGGGGAAATATTGTTAAGTCTATCGCTTTTTTAACACACTTTTATAAGTTTCACTTGAATGTAACGGAATCTTTGAACTCGATTTTTACCCTCTTTAAAAGGTCAGATTAATTCGAAATTTTGCACACTTATCAGAGCCCGATGACAATACAATAATTTCATAATTTTGTTCCATTGTCTTGATCAGGACATCAGAAATAACGATTATTCAGATTTGGTGACTAATTCCATATACCACTTCCAGATTTGGCAACTAATTAAAAATGTAGCGACTAAAAGATTAAGGTGCAACCCTAAAACGAATACACTTGTGGTTAATAAAAATAAAACACGAAAAATGTGTTCCTTATGTGAGAAAGGGAAGGGTGGGTGGGCGTCAGCAATTCTTACCATAATATAAACAATTGTCTAGTTTTCTAAAAATGGAAATAAAAAAAAAAGGCTCGTGCATGTGAAAAAAAAGTTTATGTTCTAACTGCTAAATATTTTTATTTTTACAAAGCAATACGTTTAGAAGTGATGATACGAACTAATATTATAGCAATATGTTTAAAATGATAATTAAGGTGAAAGAGTAAAAGTTAAGGTAATAATACGATTGTTTGTGTGTGTGACACTTAATATTTTACCATGTTTTTACTAACTCGTATTCTTGAATGTCTGTCCGGGTGGAATTTTGTAATTGAATTTAAACTGACTTCCCGATGCACTAGAGACTTAAAATTTGGACCATAGTTCAGAAGTGAATGACAATGCTTGAAAATTTAAAAAATTAAAAAAAAAACCGAAAAAAAAGGAATTTTATACTTTTTAGTCCGTTATAAAAACATGGTACATTAAATTTTTGAAGTGAAAACTTCTTTAACGGCGTTGGGCACTTTTTGGTAGGGGAAAATCTTATTTGTTCGTGTCACCGACATGCTCTGACTAGCGCATGCGCAGTGTGCTGTTCGCTTTAGACACTTTTTGGATGGGTGAAATCACGTGCGTTTCACGTCACCGACATGCTTATAGCAGTTTTTCTGTAGCTATACAGCTGAGACGTAGAGTGCTGTGTATATCTTATAAGTGAAATTGAATGGATTTAGTGAAAAATTCAATGTGTCTATTCTGTGCATTGTTAAAATAAAGTTTTGTTTGATTATTATTTGAATCGTTTAATTGAAGAATGATTGCGCAGTACAATAGTGTGAGTACTAAATAAATATACTAATATTTGTTAGATAAAAAATAAATAACAGAAAATTATTTTAAATACTCGCATTTATTTTGGCGTTTGAAAATTTTATATTATTTAAAATTATTTTAAATCTTCGTATTTATTCTGGCCTTTGAAATTTTGTATTATTTATTCTCTAATATTTAACCTCTGCAATGCATCTTGCAATCCGAATTAGTATTTCACAGTAACTTAGACGTTTTCTTACTACCGTGGTAAAACAGACATCTAGTTGTTCAATCATAATTTTGTAGTGGTTTTTGATATTAAAAATTTTATAAAATCTAATAATAATTCAAGATTAACGTGTTGAAGTTTAAAATATGGTTAAAAATGCAAAATTATAGTTTATTACCTTATTTCATTAAAATCTTTAGTTTGAAATAATGAAAGCAGCCCCGCCCCGACTTTAATTCTATTAAATATTTTATTTTATTTAAAAATTTAATATTTCGAAATAATTATTAATTTAAATTGTCAAAAATAAAATATATGCTCTTCAATTTTTTGCAAAATGATTATCTGTAATTTTATATCATTCGATTTTATTATTAGAAATCTTCGAAAAAATATTGTCAGGGAATTAGGGTTATTTTAAATATCCTTTTTTCATATTTGCTTAGATCCTTAACATTTCCCCCTAATTTCTGTTTTGTCAATGGCTATTCACAAATCACAGGGAGGTACTTATGATGCTATTGTCTACGAATACGATCGCAAACATCCTAGAGAATTAGTTTACGTAGCTTTGACAAGAGTAACGAGGATTCAAGGTTTATTTTTGGTTACTCAAGAAAATATTAGCAGCAGCTGGAAATTTTGGATAGGAATACCTCTAAATGCTTCAGAAACAGATAAACATCATAAAAGATCAACAAGTCATTGAGAGGATCTAACGTTATAATTGAAAAGGTTACAAAACAATACACTACAAACGGTCACCAAAACTTTTCTAGAATTCTTCTCCAACAAGAAAGGATAATCGATATTTTCATTCAATTGTCAAAGTTTGCATGCGCATGGAGCTGGCCTAAAAATGATGCTGTCGTAAAAAAGTCGAATGTTCTGCTTTTGTCGGAAATTCGTATGAAAAACGAAGAACCACTTGATATTCCGAATTTAACTTTGTTGTAAGTTTGGAAAGACCCGAAGTTCCAACAGCAGGCATAGCTATTTATCACAATACTCATGATACGTCACACTTCATTACTTCACATATGGCTATACATACTAAATTCACTAGAAGCATTGGTGGGCAATACATATTAATGGTTGCCGTTTATATTTTGCGTGGAAAATCTGTGAGACAAATACAATTTTTATTCAAAAATTTAATGATTTACAAAAAAAAAAAAAAAAAAAAAAAAAAAAATTCTCTGAAATATATATATATATATATATACTCGATAAAAGATTTGGCGAAAAATATGATAATGTACCGATGATTTTAAGTGGAGACTTCAATATTAACTTTGCAGATGATAAAAATCTACCACTAATTGAATTTATAAATGAAACACTTAATTTAAATATGTCCAATGATCGAAAATTTAGTACTACAAAATATAAAACGACGATCGATGCGGTTTTTACGCGATACTTAGATAAATTTGAATCAAACATTTCCTTTCTTACTTTAGTTACCGTAAGCCTATTGTATTTTCTTTAGAAAAAAAATGAAATAATTGAAAGTAAAGTCTTATTGTTGAAATTAATGATGACAATGATGCAAACAATTAAAATAATGTTAAAAATTTAGTATATTGAAATTTAAGCAAATACAAATACTATCCATAAATAATATAATTGTATGTTAATTGTTATTTCAATTGAATTGTATTTATATTTTGTGATGATCTTTTGCACAGCCCGTAATATATTTCAATAATAAAAAACCATATAAACATGAGCATATAATTGTTGTCGGAGTGTCAATAGATGAGAAAACCAGATTCATGTTGATAATTTTATTCAAACGTTATGAAATTTCAAATTTAATACTAAAAGTTCTACGTTTTCACTTCTATCGGCAGTCTCTATAACTGCCAATTTTTTTTGTCATTCGAACTTTTTCTTCTTAACACACTTTTATTAGTTTGGCCTGTATATATATAGAGAGACGGGATCTTTGAAATATAATAATACGGGACTGATCCCGAGGTCCCGTAAATGGAGAAAATAAATACCCTTCAGACCCGGTAGTTAATATCCATTGAAGAGCAAGACTAATACCGGCAGCTACATAATTCCGGCTCAAAATATCAAACTCAAGAATAAATTCAACAATTAGTAAATGATAGTTTGAAAACTAAAAAAAATTCGCTTTTATTGTAGATCGAACTAAAAAATGAAAAATAAATTATAGTTTTAAAGAAAACTAAAAAACACGCTTAATAGGGAATCGAACTAAAAAGTAAAAAAAGTAATTCTTAATATAAGAATAAAATAATTAACGAGAAAATTGTCATTGGGGCAAAAGTGTGGAGTGCTTTTTACTACATTTTTACACTAACTCAGCATTTCGAAATAGAACTACACTGCTGGCCACCGTAAATGCAACACCAAGAAAGACAAGAGATAGCACAACAAAATTTATTTTGTAGATAACATGTTGACCAAGTATCAAATGATTAAATTTATAGACTTCTGTAAAGTGTGGTTCCTGCCAGAATCAGTAGCCAGGGTAGCCGCCCTTGTTGGAGATCACCGCTGCCACACGCCTCGGCATTGATTTAAAGAGATTTTGGATGTGTTCTTGGGGTACAGCAGACCAAGCTGCTTCCACACGTTGCCAAAGTTGATCTAGTGTGGAAGCTGGGGGTGTAATCTGGGTCAATCGTTGAGCTACCATGGACCACATGTTTTCTATCGGCGAAGGATCCGGAGAGCGAGCCGGCCTGGGAAGCAATTCAATCTGGTTATTGACGAAGAATCTTTGGACAATGCGTGCCACGTGTGGTCGCGCATTATCCTGTTGAAATATGGCTGTGGCCAAGCCCTGAAGGTAAGGAAGGACAACTGGCTCCAACACCTCGGAGTTGTAGCGCTGGCTGTTTAAAGTACCGGCAATGCGAACTAGAGGAGTGCAAGAGTGATATCCAATACCGCGCCCCATACCATAATACCCGGTGCAGGACCAGTGTGGCGGTGCATAACGCAGCTGTTCAGCATCTTCTCTCCATGGTGTCTCCAGACTTGAATCCGACCATCGTGGTGTTGCAGACAGATGCGTGACTCGTCAGTAAAGACAACTTCATTCCATTCTGCCGCCCACATCCTTCTTTCATTGCACCATTGGCGGCGGAGACGTCTGTGGTTCTGCGTCAAGTGTATACCAAGCAATGGACGTCTTGGGGACAGACCACTCTGCTGTAAATGGCGTCGATTGGTACGCGCAGACACTGAATGATGCGTTACAGACTCAATGTGCTGTGTTATGGTTCGTGATGTGACTGAACGATCTGTCACTGCCATGCGCACAATTTGCCTGTCCTCACGTGAAGTGGTGCACTGAGGTCGATGTGATCGACCACGTTGGTTCGTCGTACCCTCCTGCATCCAACGGTCACATATCCGTTTTACAGTTGTTTGGTTTCGTCGAACACGACTACCGATTTCCCTGAAAGATAATCCACAATCTCGGTAGGCCACTATCCTTCCTCTGTCGAACTCGGATACTTGATCAAAAGCTGATCGCTGTTTTCTACGAGACATAACTGATCGTTTTTTGAAAAAAACCAGAAGAAAAACACAATTGCCGAACTTGAAATCGTCGAAATCTCAAAGCCTTAAATAGCGCTTTGATGTGGCGCCACAGGCGTGCGTGATGTGTGTCTGCGCTGAAATTCTTATCATTTGCATATCTCACCTCCGCTAATGCATGTTGTAAATTTCATGTTATTTGCGTGCTTCCTTCTGGGTGTTGCATTTACGGTGGCCAGCAGTGTAGTAAGTAATTATAACAATTAATACAGTAAAACGTCATTTATCCGAATCAATTGGGACCGGACACCGTTCGGATAACCGACACCTGAATGCGATCCCTGCATTATATGATACTGGAGGACACTATACAAATATTGAAAATCATCACATGTGGGAAACGTGCTTGAAGAAAAAGCAAAATAGGTGCAAAATGTCGCAATTTTACCTTGATTGGGGAAAATAATCACTTATTTTTCGCTGTACTATTGTACACCTTCGTTTTTTTAATGCAAGGTCTCTGGTTCTCTTCAGCAGCAGCAGATGAGTAGGACAGCACTCTGATTGTTGTTCGTACCACTCCATAGCTGTCTCTAACACAGAAACGCGTCAGCATTTGCTACTTTCGTTGTTGTTGTCCTCGTCTTTATCCGCTTCATCGTCGACAGGGTCGGATTCTTCTTGCACGGAAGTCACAATCTCGTCATCATTTAGCATTTGAAATCCACAGTCTTCTGCATCGCATGCCATCCAGGTTTCTACATCTTCTTCATTGCATTCTTGAAATCCAAATCACACAACTGAAATTCTCCAATTATCCCTCACCTTGGGTTTTCCCGCCACTTTAGGAATCAACAAAACAACTTTTGAGCATGGCAGTATTCGAAAACATATTCATGTATAGTACATATAGTTGACAAAAAAAACTGGTACGGATATTTGACGCTCCGGATAATAAACAACTTTCTACTGTATAGAGCACCCCTCGCTTTTACCTCAATGATATTAATTTTCTCGTTAATCATTTTGTTCTTGTAGTAGGAATTATTTTTCTACTTTTTAGTACGATTCATTATAAAAGCGAGTTTTTTAGTTTTTTTTTAAAACTATAATTTATTTTACACTTCACACTTCTACTGAAAATATTATCAATTCTAGTAAGTTTTATTTAATTAAGCACGCACACAAGCAATGGACTGTATCAACTTTTATTAATTATCACATCGCTATATATATATATATATATATATATATATATATATATACAATCAAGAGCCAAAACATTATGACCACCTGTCAATAACGAGTTCGCCCACCTTTGGCGCGCAGCACAGCTACAACCCGCCTTATCATGGATGCCACAAGTCCTTGGTAGATGGCCGGAGACAGATTGTACCAGATGTTGAAGCAACGGTCACGCAAATCCGAGATAATGCGAATTGGTGGTCTTTGAACTCTGAGCTGCTGTTCCATGACATCCCAAATGTGTTCTATCGGATTAAGATCCGGTGAGTTAGGCGGCCAGGACATTAACTGGAATTCAGCATCATGTTTCTGGAACCACTCCAACGCAATTTTAGCGTTGTGACACGGGGCGTTGTCCTGTTGGAACATTCCATTTCCATCTGGAAAAACAGAGGCCGTGTAAGGGTGCAACTGGTCCGCAATGATGTTCAGATACCCTGTAGCATTCATGGTCTGCTCTACCACAACCACGGGTCCCAGAGACGCCTAAGAGAACGTCCCCCAAAGCATAATACCGCCACCACCGGCCTGTGTATGACCTACTGTACATTGAGGGAGCAACTGTTCGCCTGGAAGACGGCGTATCCTGACACGGGCATCGGCGTGATGAATGACAAACCGTGATTCATCTGACCAGGCAACTCTCTCCCACTGATCCATGGACCAGTCGCGATTTTCCCGGGTGGCCCAGCGCAGGCGCCGATGGCGATGACGCTTGGTCAGCAAAGGCCCACGACTGGGACGTTTGCTGCGTAGCGCCATATCCAACAGTGTCCACTGAACAGTGTGCTCCGATACTATTCTACTTGGCCCAGCATTGTATTGGGCTGTCAGCTGAGCCATTGTCTGGCTCCGGTTTTACTTCACCATGCGAGACAGTCTCCGATGACCTTTTACTTTGATAGAGTGGGGGCGTCCAACACCATGTCGTCTACTGCTGGTTTTACCGTCATTCATCCACTTTACATAAGTACTAACAACGGTAGCTCGCGAATAACCCACGAGTCGTGCAGTTTCGGAAATACTTGTTTCGAGCCTTCGAGCCATTACAATCTACCCTCTATCAAAGTCGCTTAGATACACAGCCTTTCCCATCACACACTGATGAAAGACTGATAAGTGATGTAAGTGAAAGACTGATTCTTCAGACTCTCCAGCAGCTGTTAAATACCACTTTTACCTTCCACGTCATCCAGGCGAGTTCATTGCAAAATGTAGGAGTGGTCATAATGTTTTTGGCTCTTGAGTGTATATATATATGTTACCGGCAAAGTATGAAATGCGGGCATTCTATACAATGCCGGACATTTTTAGGCAAAGTATGAAATAAGAGATTTATTACATACTTTGCCTAGGCATTGTATAGAATGCCTAAATCTGTTTAGGCAAAGTATGTGAAAAAAAGGTCATGATAAGGATATTATATAAATGATTTACATTCCTAGATGTACAAATGTTATTCTGACAAAATGAGATTGCTATTGAAAACAAATTATTGCTAAATTGTGATTTCGCATATACTTGTATTCGAATTCCTTAAGATGTTCTAAGTCAATAGAAACCATCCTATTTCCCACTCGTTACAATTGCCAACATATTGGCATTCGGAGAAAAAATCAATGTTTTTACTGCAATATCTTTTTTTAAATAATTTTCTGTTTTTTCTGGCAAGGTTCACAAAGGTGGATGTACATATTCAATATCATAATATGTAACATTTTTGTATTTGGTTGAAAGTTCTTTCAGAATTCTATCACATCCCCAGAATTCGGAATTTAATTTTGTTGTTGGCAAATTAGAACAAGTTCAGAGCTCTGGGATGGAAACTGGGTGAAAATTACCGTCGGCAATCGGTATCGCCTACATGGTGCCACACTAAAAAGGGATAGCAGACCCTGGGGAATGTATTAGGTCTGAAAATGGTAAAAATTCCAATCTGTAGCCCCATTGGGAGAAAAAAAAGAATCCGTGACGTAATACTGTATAACAGTTCTTCCCAACATTTTTATCTTCGGGACCGGTCAACGCTTGATAATTTAACGGTGGCCCACTGAGGGTGTGACGTTGATTATTTATATTTTAAATTGTTTTGATTTTATAATTTGCAGTAGAACGTCATTTTTTCGAATCAATTGGGACCGGACACCGTTCGGATACGGGGTTGTTTGGATGACCGAAAGCGATCCATGCAGTATATGAAACCGGACACTATACGAATATTGAAAATCAAACAATTGAAAAATTTACAAATTTGTTGAGCAGTGCAAAGTGCCTCTGAGAATTGTACCGAGTGCCACATGTAACATAGATTGCCGACCCCTGCTGTAGATCGTGACACCTTCTCCAACACTATAGCTTGCTCCTCCATTTTCAGGCAGCACAGGAAAAAAACAATTTTTTGTTGAACAAGTTTAAGTAAAATTGAGCATTTTGACATTTCCGATCAAACAGCAATGTACAACTAACAAATTTTGAGCCTGAGACACGTGTTAAAAGTTTTATGTCTTGATAAATGACAATATTCAAAACGAATCTGAGATGTAGTTCATACTTTGCCGGTTTCTCATTAGGCATTCTATAGAATGCCTAGGCAATGTGTGAAATAGGAATCATTTCATACATTGCGGCTAGATTTAGGCATTGTATAGAATGCCTAGGGATTGTATAGAATGCCCAATTTCATACTTTGCCGGTAACATATATATGTGGGACGGCGTCTAGGGGAAGGTTCGATTTTAATGTTAAAATAAGCACGCAGAGTTAAAATAACTTAATTTATTAATAACACAACTAAAACATTAACTATTTACAAGGGGTTTTAAATTATTCGAGATAACACCATACTAATTCCGAAAACACGTACTCTTTCTCAAAACAACGGAGAGAGCGATTTCCTCTGACCTGCCTTCGTTCAAGCTTTGGTGCAACTCTCAGTTTCTTCTTTCTGCCACCTTTATAAATACATGACCTCATCGTATCGCGCAGCTAAAACTCACGTGGTTTCGATTAGTGGTGCCATCTCTTACAATAAAAATCAGAAGAAGTAAAAGAAAACTTGCACTCCTTTCCTACAAGTTCGGCCATCCTGGGAATCACTGACCTCAGTGATTTTACATACCATACAATAAAATATAGGCCTCTGCAAAATTAATATTAATCGGAGATAAAAATTCCAATATAGACATTCAAATTTGAAAATAAGGATACAACTCTCAAAAATGAAATATTAATAGCAAAGAAAACAAAACACATTAATACACATTATGTTCTTTTAAAAAGAATAGAAAACGCTTTTTATAAAAATACATCATCTTGATGAGTAAAATTTCATTAAATCAGCAGATGAATTTGTTATCTTAGGTCCCTCATGATCACCCACTTTTTCTAAATCATATCTATCTCTAGGTTTTACTTTAACTATTCTATATGGTCCCAAAAACTTAGGCCTCAATTTCAAACCTGTCCCAAATTGTGTTCTCTGAATGACCACCAAGTCACCCATCTGGTAGTTAGGGGCCTTCCTGCGCTTCCTGTCATAGGTTATTTTATTCTCTGCCTGTATCTTCTGGATATTTTTCTTTGCGTCTTGTCGTTATTGGTTTCTCTGTTCTTGAAATTCCTCCATCATTTCGTCCATCAGTAACTCCCTCAGGCGAAGGTCTTCCTTGTTTCTCATGGTGACGCCAATTAATGATTCAAATGGAGACCACTTAATACTACGATTAAATCTACTATTTAAAATTCTTTGATGTTGGTCTACGAACTTGAACCACTTGGTAGACTCCTCAATTGACAGCTTGGTCAAAACGGGAATAATAGTTCGGTGTATTCTCTCAACTTGGCCATTCCCTCTGGGTACTCCGGTGGCGATTTGCAAATGTTGAATGTTTTCATTAGTACAATAATCTCCAAAAGCTCCAGAAGTAAAAGCAGAACCTCTGTCTGTTATTATTCTCTTGGGATTACCAAAAGTCTTTTGTTGCAATTTTAATTTATCCAAAGCATCTTCTGCGGAAGTAGATCTAACGGGATAAAGCCAGGTAAATTTTGTAAAAGCATCCACTATTGTGAGAATATGCTGATATTTCTTGTTAGTAGAAGGCAAAGGTCAGATAAAATCGACGTGATAAGTACTTAATGGCACATCCTCTTTAGGAATGGGGTTGAGGAATTCATCCTTTTTTCCACTCATTTTGTTGGTCAAAATACATGGCACACAGGTAACAATTACATTTTGCACCTGCTTGCTCAAATTGGGAATGAAAAATTCTTGTTTCACAACTCCTTCAGTCTTGGCAATGGAGAAATGTCCCTTCTCATGTGCTAACTTAATTATCTCAGTTTGCATATCTCTTGGTACAACTACCAATTCACGACCTTCAATATATTTGTAAAGTATTTCGTTTTTATCGAAAAAGTCTGAATTGCTGTTTGTTTCAATCAGTGACCTTAGACTCTGAGTGTATTCATCCTCTTGTTGTGCCTTTTTAATCTTGCGGTTAGAGTATCGTTAGTAATTATTGCGACTGGATATCTGCTAAGGGCATCCACATGTTGCATTCTCTGGCCGGAACGATGCACAATTTCATAATCAAACTCTTCCAGCAATAATGCCCATCGCGCTATACGAGTAACCAAATCCTTTTTGTCCATAGTCCTTTGAAAAGCTGAGCAATCCGTTATGACTTTGAAATGATTTCCCATAAGGTAGGTACGAAATTTCTTTAAAGTGTTGACAACAGCAAGAACTTCAAGTTCATAGCTGCTATACTTCTCCTCTGCCGGAGTAGTTTTCTTAGACATGTATTGAACAGGATGCAATTTTCCATCTTCTGCCTCTTGGAGTAAGACGGCTCCGTAGCCTTGTTGACTTGCGTCCGTGTGCAATTCGGTTGTTTTTCCCTGCTGGAAAATACTTAATACTGGACTTTCAGTCAATAATTGCTTGAGCTTTTCAAATGCTTCTATTTGAGGTCGTTCAAAGACAAATCGATTGTCGTTTCTAATTAGATCACTCAAAGGTTTCGCTATTTTAGAGTATGACGGAATAAATTTTCGAAAATAGCCAGTGAGTCCTAAAAAGCTTTGGACTTGTTTGACAGTCGTTGGTACAGGAAACCTCTTGACAGCTATCGTTTTTGCAACTGAAGGGCGCACCGTTCCATTTTCGACAACGTGACCCAAAAATTCCACCTTTCGTTTTAAAAACTGACATTTTTCAAACTTGATCTCCAACCCATATCTGGATGCGACCTCAAACACCTTCTTTAGTTTTTCCAAACCTTCTTTCTCATCTTTAGCTGGAACGATCAAATCGTCCAAATAAATTATTACGATGCCTTTTCGCATGAGTTCCCTAAAAAGGCTGTACACATATCTTTGGAATACGCTTGGGCTTGTACTGAGACCAAAAGGTACCTTATTAAATTCGAACTGCCCGTCTGGTACAACAAAGGAGGTGAAATGCTTGCAATCCTCGTTTACGTCGACATGAAAAAACCATTTTTCAAGTCTAACGTGGAATACACTTTGGCGTCTTGCAGCCTATCCAATACGTCCTCTATCAGTGGCAAGGGGAAGCGATCCTTGACTAGTTTTTGGTTCAGTTTCCTATAGTCAATGCATAGTCTGTCGGTACCGTCTTTCTTCTTGACTAACACGATTGGACTTGCATATTCAGAAGAGCTTGGTCTCACGATTCCCTTATCCAACCATTCGTCGATCTGCTTGTTGACGGTCTGATTCTCCAGAAACGACAAACGGCGTGCTGTTTGGTAAACTGGTATATCATCCTTCAGGATAATTCTCATGGATACATTTGTCGTTTCGGTCTTCTTAGGTGTATAGCTGTTGATTAGTTCAGAGAGTTCCTTTCTTATTTGAGGATTGATAACATGTTTAACTTCGATTTCGTCTTCAGTTCTTGCCTCATAAACCTGTGTATTCACAAACCACACCTTCTCTTCGTGTTTACGGAAATAAACACCTTTTTATCAAAGCCAACAAAAGCTTGTTCCAAAATGTCCGATCCTATCACTGCCTGGAACTCCAAATGCACCGCAGGCACGACATGCCATATTACGGAATATTTCTCTCCATCCAATTCGATTTCTCGTTGGAACGATCCTTTTGTTTTGACTTCGTACTTTCCCAATCCAGATAACACGACAATGTCCTTCGAGAGCTTCGATTGCTCGATGATTCCTTTGCTTACATCTTCACGAATGAGCGAAACTGAGCTTCCAGTGTCGATTAGAGCCTCAAAAGTCTTGTTTCCGATGGTTATTTTCCTGGTCTTAATTCTGTCTTGCTGAATTCGAGAACAGATCTGGACCGGAGAGCTTGAAGATTTATTGATTTTCGTACCCTTGTTGCGCTTTGTACAATCTACGGCATAGTGACCTGGTCCCCTGCAGTAGCTACATGTTACCTGTTTAACTCTTTTATCGTAAGTTCTCGTCGATTGAAAGCATTTTCTATCATTCCAATTATTTCCAAGGTGAAAACGTTCTTGCCTTCGAGAACAATTATCGTTATATTGTTCGATCTCTTAGCAAATGAGTTTAACTGCTTTGGCCCTATAGTTCTTCAGACGTCCTCATAATCTTCAAATTTTTTCGCTAGCTCAATACATGAGTTAATAGTAGACCATTCGTCCAAAAAGTGTTCCTGAAAATCATACGGCGCCCTCTTCTTCATTTGATCGGCTATGATTAATTCTCGTAATTGGTCGTAGGTGTTAACTTTTAAGCCCAAAGTCCATCCATCAAAATACGTCTGTAATTCGTGTTGAAAATCTTGCCATGTTCGTTCATCGGACTTTTGGTGAAACAAAAATAACTGACGAAATTTTTCCGCGGAGATAATTTAAATCTTTGTAAGAGCAAATTCTTTATATGATCGTAATCGTTGCACAGTTGGTTCTCTTGCGATCAGATGGGCAATTTCAAAGGGTATTAAACCTATAAGTTTTCGGTAAGGAAGTTAGTTCTGCATGACGCTCAAATAAGGTAAGATTCAAACCAATATCTTCCTTCATATTAAACTTATGAAAAGTTTCATGAAACAGTTTATTCGATGCTTGAACGTTTTCGGTGTTATTCGGCATACCGGCAGTCTGTTGCGCTTGTATTCGCAACTTCTCTAATTCGTACTCTCGTCTTTCTCTCTCATCCTTTCGCATATCCTCTCTCTCAGCCCTCTCTCTCTCAGCCCTTTCTCTCTCAGCCCTTTCTGTACGTTCCTCCACTATGCTATCAAGCATCTTTTTAACATCGTCTTCAACGTAATCTGGGCTTTTTACGATCAGCTCCTTTAACTTCAATTTTGTGATACCTGCTTCGATAGTAAGATCCAAATCCTCGGCGAGTGACACCAAATCCTCTTTCCTTTTCGCGAGTAAGAATGCCATTTTTATACTCAGAATGGTGACCCAGAGAACAACTTAAATTTTTACCCAAGTTAAATGAGACAAAACCATTAAAATGACACGCAAAAAGTTTACTCACTTAAAAAGAAACAAAAGATAATTTAAATAAGATGCAATTAACAATTATAGACAAAAATGGACTTTTTAAAGAATTCCTGGAACTTAAATCCTTTTACAAAACACAACAGTATTACAGTTAATAACAATTTTATTTTTTATTAAAAAAAACAACGCGTTCCTCTCATTTATCAAAAATAGATTACTAAGAAAAAACACGGAAAGTACTCAGTTATTAATCCAAAACTAAAGGAACATCAAATATTTATGTCTGCAATTAAACCAATAATAGTACCTAGTACTTCAAAATTCAATTTCAGATTCACAGAACAGGAAATATACACACAAAAAATCATTCATTTATATAATTTTCGCCTATTACTCACACAATACCAAAAAAAAAGGATACTAGCACAATTCAATGTAATTCTGAAGACACTTTACCTTGACCTCAATGACACAGGAAATCTTGTTTCGTGTTGATAACTCGCAATTCGATGCAGTTCCAAAGGTTCTCTCGTCAGTGTTGACCTCAATGATCAAGGTAATCCCGTTCAATTCGTTCAGTATCTCGTTGAGTCGCTGGGCTTCCAGTTTTGGTTGACTGTAGCTGACGTGGAAATTCGCCAAGATTCCGTGTTTCTAACCAAGTCAATGGACTCCTTTTTCTTGTTGACTGTTCTCGCTGAAGTATTTCCGTATCGCTCGTAAGACTTCCGTATCGCTCGTAAAATTTCTTATCCAGCTGAAGGCTTCGCCGGGTCTCTATTCGATGCAAGGCAAGGTCTATGTACCACTCAGGAAATCAAAAATCGATGAGGAGGTAAAACTTTTAAAAAATGCTCTTAGATAAAACTTTGAATAGTTTAAAAAATCACGGCCGAGCCCCCAATTTGTGGGACGGCGTCTAGGGGAAGGTTCGATTTTAATGTTAAAATAAGCATGCAGAGTTAAAATAACTTAATTTATTAATAACACAACTAAAACATTAACTATTTACAAGGGTTTTAAATTATTCGAGATAACACCATACTAATTCCGAAAACACGTACTCTTTCTCAAAACAACGGAGAGAGCGATTTCCTCTGACCTGCCTTCGTTCAAGCTTTGGTGCAACTCTCAGTTTCTTCTTTCTGCCACCTTTATAAATACATGACCTCATCGTATCGCGCAGCTAAAACTCACGTGGTTTCGATTAGTGGTGCCATCTCTTACAATAAAAATCAAAAGAAGTAAAAGAAAACTTGCACTCCTTTCCTACATATATATATCTTTATATTTAAAATATACGTGTCACAGTGTTTGTCCACGATGGACTCCGAAACTACTCAACGGATCATAATATTATTTTGCATGCTGTGTGTCATTTCGTCCAACTTAAAACATAGAATGGTTTTTATTTCAATTAATCAAGCCATAATATTTTTATTGGCGGAAATGTGAAGAATCCGGAAAAAACATTGCCAGATTCCCGTAAGGGAATAATCGCAAAATGTGACATTGCTCATGTGTCTGTGGAAGCAGATATTGCAAACCAAAATGCATGAAAATTAAGTGCCTGGCGTATTTCGGGGTGTGGAATCCGATTTTTGAGTCAGTTTCCAAAAATAACCGTAACTTTGCCGGATAAAGCCGGCCGACCGTATTTTAGACACACCATAGCAGGGGCTTACATTAAAAGCCTTGAATCGTGAAAACTTGGACCATGGCGTACTTCAAAATGGATAAACCGAATCTGATATCCAATCTGAGTAATAACTGTAACTTTGCCGGATAATTCAGGGCGACCATTTATTACGAAAACCATGGCAGGAGCTTACACTTAATGTCTTGGTGCGGGAAAAGTGCATTTCTGGTGTAATTCGGGATGGTGAACGAGGGTTTGAAATCGAATTTTAGAAATTCCTGTAACTTTGCCAGATAATGCCGGACGAACCTAATGCTCCTTCCAGGGACTGAACTTGCCGGCTCAGAGGCACAAAAAGTAATCTCCTGTTTCATCTAGGGGCGGGAAACGATCATTTGAAATCATATTTGAGAAACTTCACTAAACTTGCCGGATATTGTTTGAATTAGGAGAAAAGGCATATGATTCGAGTCCCGCTTCCGGATTTTCATTCTCTCTAGCGACTGAACTTGCTCGCTCTGGAGCATCAAAAGTCAGCTCCGTGTGTATTTCGGAGTGTAAAATGAGAATCTGAAATTGAATTTTAGGAGTTTCGATAACTTTGCCGGATAATGCGAGTCGACCGTATTTTAGATACACCGTAGCAGGGGCTTGCCTTAAAAGCCTTGGACCGTGAAAACTTGGTCCATGGTGTATTTCAAAACGGATAATCCGAATCTGATATTCAATCTGAGAAATAACAGTAACTTTGCCGGATAATTCAGGAAGACCGTCTTTTACGCAAACCGTTGCAGGAGCTCACCCTGAAAGTCTTGGCGCGGGAAAAGTATACTCCTGGTGTAATTTGAGATGGTTTAAGCGAGTCTGAAATTGAAATATAGAAATTCCTGTATTTTTGCCAGATAATGCTGGGGGATCGGAATATACTCGGACAGCAGTACCAGCCTAACTTGCCGACGTAGAGACGCAAAAAGTGGGTCTTGATTGTATTTCGGAGCTGCCGAACCGAATATTCTCAATCCAATTCAAGGAAATCTCATATCTACGTCAAATAATGCCGACGAATGTATTTTACGCGAATCGTGGCTGAGGCTTGCTTTAAAACTCTTGAGGTGTGAGAAATACTTTCCTGGTGTTTTTCTGGATGGGAAACAAGAATAATCTGAAATCGGATTTTAGAAACTCCCGTAACTTTGCCGGATAATGCCGGCCGACCGTAATGTCCCCCTTCAGAGACTGAACTTACAGGAGAAAGGGCGTCGAAATTGGGCACCGAATGCTTCTCGGGGGGGGGGGGACGAGAATCTGAATACAGATTTCAAAAGCTTCCGTAAATTTTCTTGATATTGCTGGAATGAGGTCAAATGGCTTTGCGTTCGAGTTCCACACCTCCGGATTTTCATTCCCTATAGCAACTAAATTTTCAGGTGCAGTCGTGCAAAAATATCATTGCAATAGAAACTTGCATCTTCGGGCATTGTTGTCACTTTGTTAGATGGTGGAAAAACTGCACATTCCGCATCAGCTGCTATTGGACATTCATAAAATACAAGATGCAATATGTGCCCTTGAAAAAAAGAGTGGATTGGCTACAGTATTGCAAATGAATTCAATTATAATCAGGGATAAGTGTACCATGAACCATAAACATTCACTCAAAGCATTACATAGAGCTTTGCAAGATTTAAATGGCAATGAGAGAATATTCGGTGTTGCTGTTGTATTACTGTCTGGTGATTTCGACAGTTATTAGCAGCCATTACACGCTCTACTTTTGATCACGAGATTAACGCCTGTTTAAAACAATCGTTTTTATGGCGAAACGTGGAAACACTTCGACTGACCAGAAACACGCGAGTACATTTGCAAGATGATCAATCTGAGCAAATATTTCCTAACCAACTACAGAATATTGGAAACGGCGAAGTCGAAGTTCATCCCAATACATAATGCTTGAAATAGCCGGACGATTTCTATAACGTTCTTTAGGCAAAAAGGAGCTTATTAACAGTGTATTTCTCCGGATATACTGTATAATTATCTAGATAATTATTGCCTCTGTAATCCTGATACTTAATCAGAAAAAATGTTGATATTGTGATGAAATAAGCTTCCAGACACAGGGTTGTTGCCAGTTGATCCAACGCCTTTTAAACCAATCGACACTATTGATGATGAAAACAAAACCGTAAATTTTCCAACCGAGTTTTTGAAATCTCTAGATGTATCAGGAATGTCACCACATAATCTTCGGTTGGTTCCCTGGTTATTATCTGCGTAACTTAAATTCACCTAGATAATGCAACGGTGCACGTTTGATCATCAAAAGAATTATACTGGGAACTTCTCGAAGCAAACATTTTGACTGTAAAGTTTAAACGAAAATTCAGTTCTGCTACTACGGAATCTGTTGCCACGTATTCCACTGATACCGTCAGAATCTCTAATACCATTCAAAAAGCTTCCATTCCCGATTCGTTTGGCGATGACCATAAATGAATCTGAAATCCGAATCATTTGATACTTGGACTTACAAAATCCATGTTTCTCGAATGGACAACTAGATGTTACATGCTCACGTGTGCGGAAACCGTTGAATCTATTTGAGTTAGCAAAATAAGGGTTACCGAAAAATATTGTGCACCGATTAGCGATTAGTTGTATAAAATTATTTGTTGTTATACTTCAAAATTATAAAAAAACAACTTTGAAAATTGCAAAGAATCAACGTTATTCACCACATTTACAAAAATTAATCTTCATATGTTGTTACTTAACGACTTCGTTAGTAATTCATGCAATATACTATTCTCAAATAGGAAATGAATGAAATGCAAAATTAAAATAATTTGTTGTTTTATATTTCATTTCAACCCTCCAAAATTATAAACGAAGATTAATTTGACTGCATTGAATAGCTTAGGATAATATTAAACTAACGTATTAAAACAAAACCACAGCAACGCGTGGCCGGGTCAGCTAGTCTAATATATAAAATTCTCGTGTCACAGTGTTTGTAACCAAACTCCTCCGAAACGGTGAGGCCGATTCTTATGAAATTTTGCGCGTATATTCAGTAGGTCTGAGAATAGGACGTAAGCTATTTTTCATTCCGATATTGTAATTAGTGAAAAAGATATTAATTAAAACCCTTAAAACGCATAATTGTCTTAACTCTGCGCGTTATTTTTCCCCGCCTAGCGTCGTGAATGAACAGAGGGTGAAATTTTTCGGTATTCTTGACGTTATTTAAACAGCCATTCGATTTTTGTTTTTTAAATTAGTCAAAAAATAATTACAGAATCGGAAAGATCATTTCTTTCGCCACGATACAGTATAATTTTTTTGCAAAATAATAATATTTTCTATTTTTTATGATTTTATTAAAATCGAGTTAAGACCGATGCGTTTTTATGAAAATCTTTTTCTAAATCGTTGCGTATGAATTTATTTTCGTGTTATTAAAGCGATATTTTGCGTTAAATAAGTACATGCGTTTTTCTTATTGAATCAGTCATTTAAAAAAATTAAATGCTAAAACTTTTTTTTCTATGATTTTTTAAAAAGTACTCAAAATTTTAACTCAACATTAAATAACTTCGTTATTTATTAAAATCATTGCACGAAAATGTTTTTACGTTTGTAGAATAATATTATCCAATTTCTGTGTGAAGATTGAAAAACTTGCTTAAAAATTACGGAATTAAAATTTTTTTTGTGATTTTCGTAAAATACCGTTTTTGCGAGAAGTAATTTAAACAATTTTTTTGTACATTTTTTATTTAAAAGTACTTTGATCTTGCAATTAATATGTGAAACTTCAAAACTTTAACGTGAAAGTTAAGCCCTCAAAAAAAAAAAAAATAACACTTTAAAAAAATTCTCAATTGCGTCGAGGTCATTCACTTTGCCTTAGCTTTCTGTTTGGAAGACGGGAAAGGTTGAGATAGCTTTGAGTCTTTCACTGATGCAGAAAAAGGGGAATTCCTTCATAACATTGCTATTTGCGGCGGGACGCTCATTCATATAACGCATCACAACCGATAGTTTTTTTTATTCTTAAAGATTGATTTGTTGAAGAACAGTGGAATAAAAATATATCATAAAAAATATAAGGAAATATTCTGAAATATATTTTTATCACATAGTATTATTTTCTTTTTGAATTTTATACTGTAAATGTGTAAATAAAGGCTTTTTACCTTTTTTTGAAACTTTTTTTTAAATCTAACACTCAAAAACAACGCAATAAAGAAATAAACGGTCGTTTCAATAGGTAACGGTAAGAATTTTTGCATTAATTATATTTGTGAAGAATTTAATCGCGTTTTTACTCCTTTATCATTATTTTAAATAAGTTTATTTGCAATACATTTAAATGTATTGCTTTAAATAAATATTTTTTAAAATAAAGTAGTAGTGTTTTCTGTAAATCATTAAACGAAATTTTTCAATCGTTATGTATGTATTTCTTATAATTATGATAAGTAAACCATCTAAACTAAAAAAGTTCATACTTTTCTCTTTTGAAATCAGTGATTTAATAAATTTATAAATACCAAATATCATTTATTTCGTCACGTTTTGAATTTTTTTCCCTTTAAAACAATAATACTTTGCCTATTTTATGATTAGTTCTAAAATGAATAAATATCGATGCATTTAAATGAATATGATTCTTAAAAAGTTCATTGATCATCTAGAATCAGTAATTTAAAAATAAAATGCCGAAAACTATCTTTTTTTTAAGAATTTAAAAAAACTTTTTTTTAAAAACAAAATAATGATATTTTGCATATTTTATGATTTTTTTCTAAAATGAATCAATATTGGTGTCGAACATTTAAAAAAATCCATCATTTTACTTCAAAATTTAAAATAGTAGTGAAATTTCGTAATTTGAAAATGTTAAACGAGAAAGCCATGACACGCACTCACGGGACATGCACTCACATCGCACGCGTCACACCCACACAAAAAATCTGGCATCAGGAAGAAAGGAGGAAATTAACATAGGATTAAGTTATACCCTCGGTAAAAGCCCGTGTAACGCCGGGCCATGCAGCTAGTATATATATATATATATATATATATATATATATATACATCGTGTCCAGTCTTAATGTGACCCAATAGCTAATTCCCGAACCGTTCGGTTTAGATATGCACTTCCAATTTGAAAAATGTTTTAAAACAGGTAAAGAATGTTTTACGTGCTTTCGAACCAAAAAACCCATTTACAAAAAAATTACAAAAATTAAATTTTTATACGGTCCCAGGTCTTATCACTTATATTTAGAAAAAGATGCAGTACACAAAAACAAAAAGTTTCATTTTATTACGATAAAACTGGACGAGTTATGGAACTTTGAAAATCATACATTTTATCAATTTTCTCTGCTATTTTCAAGAAGCTAGTAAGGGGCCATTTCCAAAGTGAAATTAGTTGGAGCTCTGCCAGGAAACTTTCGCTCTTGCACGTCACTTTTATGTAAATCGTTTTTAAATTTAAAAGCATACGTTAATAATACAATAATTGAGTACTTAAGAAATAAAATTTATTCTGTGTACGTGTAAACCGTAGAAAAAATAAAATGTTTTGGACGAAGAAAATATTTCAAAATCAGTTCCAAAAAAATTGACTTATATGCTGTTGCTTCAGTCTGATTTGCTGCGTTTTTGCTGATCGTGACGAACGTTAAAAATCTGTTGTGTAGTCGCTTGCAATTGCATACAGTCGTATTCTAATATTACGAATTCTAGTACAGGAGAATGAGATGTATACAAATGAAGAATACTGCGAAATGGTACTGTTTTATGGGCAGTGTAATCGAAATAAGAGAGAGGCGGCAAGACTTTATGCCATTAAATTTCCCACTCGAAGACATCCATCTTATGGCACAATTGCCCGTGCTGTTAAGCGCTTGTATAAAACTGGGAATTGCAATAGACGTATTCCCTGCCTCATACCTTCACCATTATTTAAGTTAATTTGGTCATTCTGATATAATAAAGCCTCTGATTCATGATTGGCGCATCATTCCACATTATGCTATAATTTGAATGGCAAATCCTGTATTATTTTGCTGCTTTTTGTTAAAACAAGCTGTTTTAATCTTTTCGGTACAAGTTATATTTCTTTAATTTAATTCTTATTGTTTGCCATACAGCAATACAAATTGTCAATCTGTGATGTTTACTACGATGTTAAAATATTACTATGATGTTTTCTTTTGCTCTTTCTGTAGATAGTGAATTACTGTTCTCTAAACTCAATTTATATACGACCCCCTTTTCTGAGCAACTCTGATGCTTCAGATTTATGTAGGTATAACTCGGTCAGTTTTTATCGTAATAAAATGAAACGTTTTGTGTTTACTTTGTTTTTGTCTACTGCATCTTTTCCTAAATACAAGTGATAGAACCTGGAGACCGTATAAAAACTTAATTTTTGTAATTTTTTTTGTAAATGGGTTTTTTGTTCGAAAAGCAAGTAAAAACATTCTTTACCTTTTTAAAAACATTTTTCAAATTGGAAGTGCATATCTAAACCAAACAGTTCGGGAATTAGCTATTGGGTCACATTAAGGCTGGACACCCTGTATATATATATATATATATATATATATATGAGCGCTTGTATTCCCTTTCAGTTTTTACCTCCACGACTCTAACCAGATTATCACCTCCAATGCATAATTCTGAGATTTTGCCCAAAGGCCATCTGAAAGGTGCATGTTATCTTCAATTAGAACAACCATATAACCTATCTTCACGTTTTACTTATGGAACTGCCACTTATTGCGTTGCTGTAACTCACTTAGATAGCTACGGTGCCATTTGTTCCAAATGAGTTGCACAAATTTGGTCACCCGTTGCCATCTTTTCAGGGCATTTTCCTTCAGATCAGTTAGATTTTGTTCAATTATAGAATTTATCGGTCTAGATATCAAGAAGTACGTAGGGGTTAGGACATTTAAATAATCAATATTTTTCGTTAAAGGGCATTAGGGTCTGGAATTCAAGATTCCCTCTGTTTGAATGCAGACAATTGTTAAATTCCTCATAAGCAAGATTATATTTGCTCATCTCTCTCTTTAGATGGTATTTAACTCATTTTCCTGCAGATTTCCATAAGCCACCAAAGGAAGGCACTCTAGACGGAATGAATTTTCATTCAATTCCTTCAGTCTACAAGAAACCTGGAAGTTTCTCATTTGGAGTTTTAATCAATTTCAGAAGTCTTTAATCTCCTGATTAACGTCAACAAAGTTCTTGCCATTGTCAGAGTACAATTTTACACACTTACCTCGACGACCAACAAACTCTTTAGAGCTGCAATAAATGCCTCAAATGTGAGGTCCGACACAATTACAATATGAATAGTCCTACATACAAAACAAATAAACATGCAGATATACACTCAAAAGCCAAAAAATTATGACCACCCCTACATTTTGCAATGAACTCGCCTGGATGACGTGGAAGGTACGTGATCAGGTCAAAGTGGTATTTAACTGCTGCTGGAGAGTCTGAAGAATCAGTCTTTCACTTACTTTTGTGTGTGATGGGAAAGGCTGCGGAACTAAGTGACTTTAGTAGAAGGCAGATCATAATGGCTCGAAAGCTCGGAACAAGTATTTCCGAAACTGTACGACTCGTGGGTTGTTCGCGATCTACAGTTGTTAGTACGTATGCAAAGTAGATGAATGACTGTGAAACCAGCTGTAAACGACATGGTGTTGGACATCCACACGCTATCAAAGAAAAAGGTCATCGGAGACTGTCTCGCATGGTGAAGTAAAACCGGAGCCAGACAATGGCTCAGCTGACAGCCCAATACAACGCTGGGCCAAGTAGAATAGTATCGGAGCACACTGTTCAGCGGACACTGTTGGATATGGGGCTACGCAGCAAACGTCCCACTCGTGTGCCTTTGCTGACCAAGCGTCATCACCAACTGCACCTGCGCTGGGCCCGGGAACATCGCGACTGGTCCATGGATCAGTGGGAGAGAGTTGCCTGGTCAGATGAATCACGGTTTGTCATTCATCACGCCGATGCCCGTGTCAGGATACGCCGTCTTCCAGGCGAACAGTTGCTCCCTCAATGTACAGTAGGTCATACACAGGCCGGTGGTGGCGGTATTATGCTTTGGGGGACGTTCTCTTAGGCGTCTCTGGGACCCGTGGTTGTGGTAGAGAAGACCATGAATGTTACAGGGTATCTGAACATCATTGCGGACCAGTTGCACCCTTACATGGCCTCTGTTTTTCCAGATGGAAATGGAATGTTCCAACAGGACAACGCCCCGTGTCACAACGCTAAAATTGCGTTGGAGTGGTTCCAGAAACATGATGCTGAATTCCAGTTAATGTCCTGGCCGCCTAACTCACCGGATCTTAATCCGATAGAACACATTTGGGATGTCATGGAACAGCAGCTCAGAGTTCAAAGACCACCAATTCGCATTATCTCGGATTTGCGTGACCGTTGCTTCAACATCTGGTACAATCTGTCTCCGGCCATCTACCAAGGACTTGTGGCATCCATGCCAAGGCGGGTTGAAGCTGTGTTGCGCGCCAAAGGTGGGCCAACTCGTTAATGACAGGTGGTCATAATGTTTTGGCCCTTGAGTGTAGATCTTATTCAGAACATCCTTTCTTTGATTACGATATCTGATTATGAATATGCCACAAAAATCTACTCCTGAACAATTAAAGGGGTAATGTGGTACTACTCTGCCTCGGGGTAAGATACCCATTAGTTGAGATGTGGCAATTGGTTTGGTTTTGAAGCAAACTATACAATCATGTATTACCTTTCTACATATAGAAGGACCATCTAGTGGCCAAAATTTTTGTCTCACACAATGCAGAAGGAAAGAAGCACCAATATGAAAATTTTTATTATGCAAATGAGTAATTATCTGATGAGTCAATTTATGGTTAGGTTAAATTGCCGGATATTTAGCAACATAGGGCAAATCTGAATTACCCAAGCGTCCTCCCCCTTTCAAAATCCCATAATCAAAAAAGGAATTTAAGGCTTTAAGTTTACTATTTGGTGATACATCTCCTTAGCACTGAAGGCTTCAAATCTCCGTCAAAAATATCTCTATCTGGACCATCCGGATCAATCCAATTCCAGCCTGTTCCAAGCACAAAGTGGCCAATACACTGTAACAGACCTTTTCATTTTACTAATAAATCTTAATACATAACTAAAAATACGCGAAGGATTTTTAAATAATTATTACTAACGCACAATAAATTAAACAAAAAAGATTGTTTATTGTTTGCCAAAGCACAGAAGCTAGCCACGGGTATCTCAGACGTCACATTAGCTTTTAATTCACTGAAATACTCATTTTAATCTGGCAGGCTGGAGCCGGTTGGCACACTTGAGAACCCACCTTGCTCAAGAAATGGTGGTCCCTTCCACTACAAGTCTGAATCAGGAAGATCCCGTCTGCTTAAACCACGTGAAACCAGATCAGCAGGATTTATATTCGACGGCACATGAGTCCAAATACATCTTTCTGTCAATCTTTGTACCTTTGAGATCCAGTTAGCAATGAAGGTCTTCAACTGATTCGCAGGTGTTTTTAACCACGCCAATGCGATCGTTGAATCGGTGTATGAAGCACAATATCACTAATCTTTAATTTTATATAGGATTGTAGTTTCTGTATAAGCTGAGCCAGAAGAACACAGGCATAAAGTTCTATTTGAGGTATTGAAATTACTCGAACTAGTGCAACACGCGACTTACTAGCCAGGATGGTCACCTTTGCACGTTCATTTAGTCAGAAGCACTGTAGATAGACAGTAGCACCGTTGGCCGTCTCAGAGGCGTCTGAAAATCCCTGATGGACAATTCTAAACCAGGCATCGGTCAAAACAAATTAGTTGATCCTAACGTTTTCCATGAATTTGAAGGTCGTCACAAACTCCTTCCACTCTTCGGCAATTGTGTGTGTGGATCGGGCAACACGTCATCACAATTGAGCTTCTGCTGCCATAATCGCTATAGAAGGATTTTTGCCTTAATCAGCACAGGACCTAAGGAACCCAGAGGGTCATAGTCTCGTTATAACACTCAGTACTTCACTCTTGGTATACGATGATTTTCTCAATATCGTAAAAATAAAAAATAAAAAGTTTCTTGTATTGAAAATTAATACTCCAAACTATTAATACTGCTAAATCTCATTAATTTCACAAATTAACATGCCAACTAGAGTCCAAGACTCACCTAGTTATAAACAATTTTTTCATGGAATACTGTTAATTAAACAAAACAGAACGAGCACTTCCTTGTTGCCACAGCGTACAAAATAATATACTTTTTCAATATCGTTCAGTTCCCGGTGACAAAAAATTAAACAATGATAAATAAATTCACGTGAACAAAATAATAAATTTAAATAATTGTTTTGCTTTTAACATAATAAACTGAAATTTATAAAGTGGATCTCACATCCTCCCACCTTGAGATGTAGAAGTCCCACAGCTCAACAACTATATTAGAGATCTAGCCTTTCGGGAATTTAACAGTCCGTCCTAGTCTTGTCTTGTTTTGAACAACTGCGTAGTCGATGGAGTTGTCGTCAGAACACTTAGGAATAGCATTCTTCAAAAAGGCTATTTTTGTAGATAATGCATTTTTTTGTCAGGTGGAAAAGACGAATCATTAGAAGAGATCTCTAAAGGGAAGACGCGCTGAATTGGACGCAGAATTTCTCCGCGAGATGTTCTAAGTTTAATGAGTCGACACACACCGTCTTTCCCTGGCAGAATTTCTGTCACTTTCCCCAGTGGCCAGTCTATTCGATTGGCGTTGTCACTTTTTATGAGAACAATGTCCCCGGGAGTTATCATCGAAGTTCTAGTCTTTTCCGGCCTCCTTATCAAAGATCCAAGATATTCGGACCTGAACCTCTTTCGAATGTCCTTCTGTAAAGCTAACCTGTGTTTGACACGATGGTTGAGATTTTTATGATCTGCCGCATCACAGTCTGGAACACCAGAGTTTTTGATATCCTGAAGAAACATCGCAGGGGTAAGTGGAACAAATTCTGAGTCACATTCGTCGATGTAAGTCAAAGGGCGTGAGTTGATTACAGATTCACATTCACAAATAACTGTTGTCAACTCCTCGAATGCCAAACTTGCTCTTCCAAGTATTCTTCTCAAAAGACTTTTAAGAATACCAATTAGTCTCTCCCACCATCCACCCCACCATGGTGAAGAAGGGGGATTAAATTTCCACTTAATTGGACGAAGAGCATTGTCGCTACAAATGCGGCCCCAATCTAAACTTCTAAGCAAATTGGAAGCTCCGACAAAATTAGTGCCATTATCACAGTACATGGTTTCCCATCGGCCTCTCCGAGCTATAAATCGCCGTAGAGCTAGCAAAAAGCTTTCGGTCGATAGCGATGAAACAAGCTCTAAGTGGACAGCTCTATATACGGCGCATGTAAAAATGCATACCCAAGCCTTCTTTCCATCTTTTAAAAATAAAGGTCCTGCCAGGTCAATTCCACAAATCTCGAACACGTTTGCCTGTCGTATTCGATCTTCAGGCAAAGGAGCAGATACAACATCACAACATTTAGAAGAAAATCTTTTGCAAACGACACATTTTGAGATAACAGAACGCACTGTTTTTCTTCCTCTCAAAATCCAAAAATGTTCTCTCAAAATATTAAGCAAAATTTGAGTTCCAGCATGATTATTTTTGATATGGTGAGAAAATATTAGTCTTTCGACAACTTTATGATTGGACGGGAGAACAGCTGGTTCCCTAAAATCTTCTGTATCCTGACGGAAAATTATTTTCGTCTTGAGCCGTATTATTCCATCGGCATCCTTATACGCACTCAAAGTTTTTAGTTTTGCATCATGCTCGTTCACAAAAGATTCCGACTGGACCAATTTTATCACTTGTTTCTCTGCTGCCCTGTATTCTTCAGCATCCAAACTTCCCTTTTTCCTTAGCTGAACATCGCATCTGCAGCTCTTTACAAATCTCAAAATCCATCCACTAACTTCACAATGCTCTCATATTTTGAAAAGCGCTGATAAAACCAGCCTGCAGATGAATCTTGATTTACAGACACCAAAGCTAATATTGAGCTTTTCCTTTTCTCTTTTAGTATCTCATCTTCATCAAACTCATATTCATTGCATGGTCCTTCGTCTTCAAATAAAGTAAGCCATTTTGGCCCCTCCCACCATCTAGTTTTCACTAAAATACTTGCTTTGCATCCTCGGAAGGGTAAATCAGCTGGATTTTCAAATCCAGAAATATGACGCCAAGAAAAAGCTTGGCTAATATTCCGTATTTCTTGGACTCTGTTATTCACGAAAATAGACCAATTTTCATCTTTAATGATCCAGGTAAGAACGGTAGTGGGATCACTACAATAAAAACATCTAATATCCGTCCATCCAAGAGCATTCAACACAGATTTCGTTAATCTTGCTCCCACCAATGCAGCAAGAAGCTCTAATCTTGGTATTGTAGCAACTTTCAGAGGAGATATTCGTGATCTCGAAGCTAAAAAATGCACCTTTCCACATTCTCCCTCTTGTACAAGATACGTAACGGCGGCATATGCATCTCTACTTGCGTCACAAAAGGTATGAATGGAGAAGTTCTTCATATTTTCTGGATTAACGTTGATCCAGCGAGGAACGGTAACATTTTCCAATACTTTTAGTTCCCTAAACCATTGTAAAAATTCTTGTCGAAGGGATCCAGTGATTTCTTCGTCCCATTCCAACGATAATTTCCAGGTTTTTTGTAGCATAATTTTGGGACAAAGCATTACAGGAGATACAAATCCAAATGGATCAAACACTTTGTGAGTAACCGATAATATCGTACGTTTAGTAATGTTGTCGACATTTACTTCTTTCAACCAGCTGATATTTAGCGAAAAACAGTCTTCAATTTTATTCCATTGAAGGCCTAACAGATCTGTTTTGAAGGATCTTCCATCCTCTGTTAGTGAAGATTCCCAATCCCGCAGAATGAAACCACCTTTTTTTAATAACTCATTAGAAACACTTATCACTCGCTGCAAATCTAATTCACTGTGGACGCTGGTTACAAGATTGTCCACATAAAAACTCTTCAAAAGACAACTAGTTACAAAAGGATCAACATCAGTATTTTGTTCAAGATGATACTTCAATACAGCTCCTAGTAGAAAAGGACTGCTGCGAACGCCAAAAACTACTCTGGTATGCCGAAAAAACCTGTAGTCTTTGCAAGCCTTATTTGTCCACCATAGAAATCTCAAGAAGTCTCTGTCTACAGAGGCTAATTTGCAAAAAGGCTTTCTTTATGTCTGCGATTACACCAATCTTATTTTCTCGAAAACGCAGCAAAATATCAGGAATGAGCTCAATCAAGTTTGGACCGCTATGTAAGGAGTCATTTAGTGACGGATGTCCTTTGAGTCGAGCAGATGCATCAAAAACCGGACGAATAGGAGTTGTCTTACTAACTTTGATAACAGGTCTGTGAGGTAGATAATTAGCAGGCAAATCTTTCTCTTCAATTGGTACTTCTTCGATAATTCCTTCATGCAGCCATTCGGAAAATATGCCCTCATAACTATCATACAAATTTTCCTGAAATAACTTCTTGGTTGTGGTGTCTAACCTTTTTTTAGCTTGCTCAAAATTATCAGGTAAATACACACAGTTATCTAACCAAGGCAAATGAACTTCATAGCGATTATCTTCATTGTACCTAACAGTTTGAAGAAAATTTTCAGCAGTCAAATCCTCTTGCTCATTTTTAGACAGCTTTTCAATAGGATCCTTGATTCCAATAGAATCCAGTTTCCAGAAGTCCGAAATGTCAAACTCTTTAGCGAAAAGTGATGTCACTAACATGGCATTGCTTGTAGTAATTTTACTATCAGGAACTTTCCCTAACAAAGTCCACCCAAGCAAAGTTTCAATGGCTACTAATCCGCATGGTAAGACCCTACGCTGACCGATTAAAATCTTTCCAAAAAGATCAGCTCCTATAAGTACTTGTACATGTTGTGGCTTTTCTCCCACATCACTTAATGTTATATCCCTTTCTTGAAGCTCTTTTAACCAAGGCCCGGAGTTCACAGGTGATACATCATTACAAATAGCTACCTGATCCAAAGCTTCAAAGTTGCATGCAAAATTGTTCTTAATATTTTTCAACCTAATTCTGTAACATGTATGTACAAATTCTTTAGATTTAATCCCACCAAACAGTGAATGTACCAGAGTTTCTTTCTTTACAGGAACGTATCCCATTTCTTCGGCAAGACTCTTTACAATATAAGACTTTTGCGAGCCGGTGTCCAGAACAATTCGCACGATTTTTTCTTTTTTATCTGATATGAGCTTGCACTTTAGAGTCTGTAAAAACACTTTAGGACCCACACTCAGGTTGGACATGTTGACCTCGTTGAAAACTTCAGATTCTTCCGTCTTCTTGAAATAATTTTTTCTTGACTCGTTTGTTTCGCACATCAAGGGAACATGTTTCTTCCCGCAAATTACACATCTAAAAATGAACGACATTTCTGGACGCGGTGACCGGGAGCCAGACAGGCAAAACAACAATTTTTCCCCTCAAAATCCTTTGTTTTTCATCTAAACTCATTTTTTGTGCAGAAAAACAGTCTGCACTGGGATGAGTTTTCTCGCAAAACACACATGACTTTTTGGTTTTATGAGTATGTGGATTGGTAAAAAGACCGGAGGCGGTGGGTGTTTTATTTTGTTTTACTCTTGGTTCAAATGTCTTATTTCTAAACCCAATATTGTCCTTCTTTTTGTTCAAACCGAAACCGTGCATCGCCAAACAAATCCTTTCTTCTGATTCTACTTCAGATTTTAAGAATTTTAGTAAGCTACTAAGCCTTTCTTGTGGTTCGCCACTATGATTGAAATCAGGACCTCTTTGTCTTTGCCATGCTCTTAGTATATCTTCCGGTAAGCATGACTCAACCAAAGGATGAAGTAGAGCAGCGCTTTTATCCGTTGTTACGCCAAGTGTCTCTAATGCCCTAATCTGAGACTCCAAATGGTCATACAGCGTACATAAATTAACAGTCGAACTTTGCGAAGCGTTTTGTAAAACCAATTTTAAAAGCTCGCGGACATAGAATTCTATAAGTAAATCAGTTCGACCAAAACGCGATTTTAAAGATTCAACAGCTTTGGCGTAGTTGGCGCCGGTGGGTGGAAAACTTTCCACTACCTCCCGAGCGCGTGAGCCGCTAACGGTTGCTTGCACTAAATACTGAAATTTATTTTCTGGTGCTATATCAACATCATTATGAACATGTTCGAACTGGCTCCAAAAAGGTAACCAGTCCTTTAAATCTCCCGAAAAATGGCGTAATTCTAACTTAGGTAAGTGAAATTTCTTTTTTACACTACCTGACTCTGGAGTTTGATCATCTAGAGTATGTAAAACTGTCCGGGAGTTTAATCTCGCCAAATCCAACTCATGTTGTCTTTGTCGTTCTCTTTCTTCTTCTTGGCGCTTTCTCTCTTCTTGGCTCTTTCTCTCTTCTTCTTGGCGCTTTATCTCTTCGTCTTGGCGATTTCTCTCTTCTTTTTTCTGCCTTTCAGAAACAGTTGTGGCTAGTACGGTTGAAACAAAGTCCGGATCATTTTTATATTCTTTACTGTTTAAAATTACATCTTTCAGTGTAGATATGGTAACCTTCAACGGTAAGTCCTCATTGTTCTCTTGACACAAATAAATTAGGTCTTCTTTGTTGAAGCCTTTAACAGATGTAAACATATTGACACTTAATAATCCTGTCACCAGACGCCAGATATCGTAAAAATAAAAAATAAAAAGTTTCTTGTATTGAAAATTAATACTCCAAACTATTAATACTGCCAAATCTCATTTATTTCACAAATTAACATGCCAACTAGAGTCCAAGACTCACCTAGTTATAAACAATTTTTTCATGGAATACTGTTAATTAAACAAAACAGAACGAGCACTTCCTTGTTGCCACAGCGTATAAAATAATATACTATTTCAATATCGTTCAGTTCACGGTGACAAAAAATTAAACAATGATAAATAAATTCACGTGAACAAAATAATAAATTTAAATAATTGTTTTGCTTTTAACATAATAAACTGAAATTTATAAAGTGGATCTCACACTCAAAATAGATACTTTAAGAAGAAACCAATAATGAAAGGGTTTCCAACTGGTTCCCAAAGTTTTCACAGATAAACCAGGTTCACCCAAGAAAGAATGCTTAACATCTGATGACAAGGAACTATTAAATAACTCAGAATAATTAGATTACAATTTATGAAGTTCATTCCACAGGAATGCAAGGCATCTCTCAGTTGCGACTGTAGTTGGCGGACAGTCTCTAGGTCAGTTGCTCGTTGTGTAAGTTATCATTCAAACCTGTAATGTTATTATTTTTAGCAATCTAATTGTAAAAGAATTGGTTTATTTTTCTAAATAGTTAGTGTTACTTCATATTAATTTTGTAATGTTTGCTTAACTTATTTATTAACTAACTTAACTGTTGTTGCTTCTTACTCCATGACTGGCGGCATCTTCCCCCATACATGGGGGAACATGCCGCAGTTAATTGACTTTCTTTAACATTAAATTTCTTAGTTATTTTCATACTAAGAAAAAAATTAACATGTATACATAACCAATTAGATATTGCAGAATTAAGTGTATTTTTTCATGATCTTGTCATTTTAATTTTCAATGTACTAATCGAAAAATCTTAAATGTGGCAACTTCCCCCGAGATTTACTATATAATTAAAAAATTTTAATGAGAAGGATGGTGCTCCATTTTTTTTCAAGTGCTGTTATATCAGGTGTAATATTTGAAATCTGCAGTCTCAATACCCAGTACCCATGGAAAGATACATTATCAGCAAGTAACTTAGGTTATATTTTATCCCCGTATTCCTAAGGGAACAGGAGCTACGCGTTTAAAACGGTAGGGCGTTGCTTACTCCCCGCCAAGTTGGGGCCAGATTATGCATTTTGTCAAAACCGGAAATTTCAACAAATAAATAAAATTGAACTGTCTGTTTATAATTTCAAATTAACAGCTTTTTACTAAATGCATTTAAAAATACCGTACTTTTATCAAAAAATCAATTTATAAAATTTTTGTCTGTCTGTTGTTCCGGCTAATCTCTGAAATGGTTGGGCCGATTTTAAAAATTCTTTCACAAATGGAAAGCTACATTATCAGCGAGTAACATAGGGTATATTCTAGTCCCGTATTTCTGCGGGAACGGAAACTACGCGCATAAAACGGTGGGGTGTTGCTTACTCCCCGCCAAGTTTATCCAAGTTCAGAAAATATAAAGCTGACACTGAAATAGGAATTATAATATTAATTTAAATTAAAAGGTTATAAAACAGAAAAAAGTAAGCCCTAATTTTGATAAAATTGCCATAAACAGTTTTGTGTGTGAACAACAACAACAACAACAAAAAACAAACCACATAGCAGAAAATCTTAAATATTTAAAATTGAAAAAGAAATAAAAGAAACAAATAATTATAAAAGTAACCTTACATATAGTATAGAAATTATAATAGTAATTCAAATCAAAAAGCTACTTTAAATAGATAAATTAAGATTTGATTTTGATGAAACTATCATAAGCAGCTCAGAACAAAAAAAAGCAAGTAAAAAAAACTTATATTTAAATAGAAATTCTAACTTAAAATCACAACATTGACAATCTGTTAATTTCATTGGCTAAATTCATGTGACGTCACGATCACAGGAAAACTGTGTCACGTGATTATGCTGCGGTTTGTTTACTACTATCGCTAGGACTATTTTGCTATCGCAGTTTCACATTGCATTTTTAAAAATGTCTCATTTTGCTAAAATAGTTGCTCAATTAATAAATAAAAATATGATTGAGGAAAAAAAAATCACATTTTTTCATTTACCTGTGTAAAATATGAGTGTTTTGAAAGCATGTTGAAACCTGAGGATTATAAACCATCTCCTCAATTACTTTGAAGAATACTTTCAATACCGCGCCAGCTTAAACCAAGCTTTATTCTCACTATTTTTGACTTCACGAAAGAAACCTCTTCAAAAAAAATTTTGGAGAGATGTAGACTTTCACAAGCATGTAAATACTTCAAAGCAAATTTTTGTTTATTTTAAATAAAATCATATAGAGAACATACATAAGAAAGTAAAATATGTTAGTTAACTTCAGCAAATTTTTGTTTATTTTAAATGAAGTTATATTGAGAACATATAATGTTTAATTTACTTAAGTTTTACTTATTTTACGCATCTTCAGAGTAGTAACAGAGGTACTTAAGTGTTTAATTATCTAAAATTAGAACACAAGAATCTGATATGTAACCATACATGTCATATCAAAAACAAGTATTTCTTTAAACTTATTTTACTTTATAATTTTACAATATTACTGGAAAAAAAAACATGATTGAGAAGTATTCACTACAAAAATAGAAAAATATCTTAATTTACTACAGCTTCATTAATGTTTACACTAAATGATGAATCAAGTACCACTTTCAAACATTAGAAATCAAAATGATCATTGACCATTTGTAAGATTACACGTAAAAAAATTATGCAGCATTTTGAAAGTCTTTATTCGCTGCACTATTTCAGTCAAAAGATAGAATTTATCAAGAATTGAATTACAAATATGGTAAAAAATTAAGGCATTAAAGTTTTAAACTAAAATGCGTATAATAGAATAAATTTACATATTGAAAATAAAAGTCTTGCTTACAACTACATGATCAAAATAAAATAGTCATTTTTTAATCCATAGTTCTGTTACAAAAAAATAAAAATTGTAACATATTTTTTTGATATTGATTAACGTATCTGTTTTTCAGAGTTTGTCTGTGTGGTATACACCTATCATAGAGAGAGAGAGAGAGAGAGAGAGAGATGTGCAAATTTTTTACTATTCATAATAAATATGCATTTATATTGGTGTTTGCACAATATATAGAAGATTTATCATTATAGATTAGATTTATTTTATATCATTACATTTATTTTTACATAAATATAAAAGTCTAAAAGACTCATGTATATTGACATTATCCTGCTTATAAGTCCTGAATTAAATTTGTTGCATGAGTTACTTACCAATATTGACCCAAGAGAAGTATTTGGAACAATTGCATGTTTATTGCGAAGAGAAATACAGAAAATCTTTTTCAAAATTATTGTTAAGGGGTTAATTGGTCAAAATCAGTGATATTTTTGAGTAAGATTGTCCTGGTATAACATGCTATAATTAGTTAATTAACTTTCTTGTAAGTAGTAGAAAGAAATGACATCAATTTTTAACAGTAAAGAATAATTATTAATAATTTGTGAAATGTAAAAATCAAAGAAAATTTATTTAATTTTTGTAAACATTCCTTTCGCAAATTATCATCAAATTGTTTTACTTCAGAATAAATATTTTCTCTTGACTTTGAATTATGAATTAAAATTATAAACAGACATTTTTTTATATTAAACTGACACTGTGTGTTTGATAATAATAGTGAGTTCTTTTTAAGGAAATGATACAATTATTATTCGATAGTCAAACAGTTTGAAGCTTTTTAAAAGAAGTTGTATTGATCCTATATACTGTAAGCCATTCTTGCGCAAAAATATATAATTAATAACAACTAAATTAATTAAGAATTAAAATAACTATTCGCTGTGTACCAGGTGCTAGGATCCAACCTAAATAATTATACCAGCTAACACTATTTGAAGCAGACGAATACCTAATTAGATAAATAAATTAGAATAAAACAAAAATTATATCAAAGTGTTGTTGAGAGTTTTTCCTTACAAATATATACACTAGAATAATGCATAAAATACAATGATATCATATATATTAATTTGATAAAATTAGTGCAAAAGAATGTCAACAACTTACGTATACGTTCTAACACAGTAATAAATAACACGGGCAAATGTTTCCACGGTTGTCACGTGATTCCCCGCTTGGTGCCAGTCAGTCGCGAATTTCCTCCATTAGTTTGAATTGAGTGACATTTTCTTTAGTTACATTTTTCCACTTTTTTGTTACAATGGAAAAACATCGAATCTGCCAATAAAGGAAAAGGGTACTTATATTGGCTTCACCGCAGCAAAATTTGCACCACGATATCAAAATAACAGATTATTATGTGTCTTACATGGAAAAAAAATCAAATTTTGATGAAAAAAGTGCCATTTTGCCTGCAGTGACTCTAATACGTAAGTTTCAGGAAAAGTAGTACCATGCATAATCCGCCAGCGCAAGATTATGCATTTTGTCAATACCGGAAATTTAAAAAAAATTTTTCTCCCATTTGTAACAAATAACTGAAACATTCCGTAATTTAATATCTTTACAAAACAGCAATATTTTAAATGGTTTTTTATTAAATGTCAAGGGTTTATTACGTTAGATTTATTAAATGTCAAACTCAAACTTTGAGAAATATCGCCAAGTTGGCTAAGAAATTCTCTATTCCGACAATCCCTGAAATTTTAATGCAAATTTCCCCCTTAAAGAGAAAAACGACATAAAGTTTTACCAAACTGTGTGATATTGAAAGTTCTATGGTAATGTTAAATTACAGTTTTATAAAAAGTTTTGATTTATCGAATATTTAATACTTTGAATTTTTTAAAACCTATTTCTACAATATTCTTATTTTGCACACAATTTTTCACTTATTCTGAACCTAGATTTTTGCATGGATGTATTACTGTGAATATATATATATATATATATATATATATATATTTAAATATATTTAAAATACCTCACACAAATATAATTAAGCAAATTTTCGGTATCATATTAAACCTAGAGTACGACATCACATTTCAAAATTTCAATGGCGAATAAAAGTAATGAGGATCAACGTTTTCAAGCGAAATTAAAATTGTATAAGATAAAAATTATAAAATATCCAAGTGCAACCTCGGACTTAGGACCGATAAGTGGGGTTAAACTAGTTTGATGGCGCCAACCTTCCCCCTATTGCAACTTGGTAAACTAATCTGGAAATATCCAAATTCTCAAAAATTTAAAATTTAAAAAACTTTTCATTTCAAAATTTAAAATTAAACAAATATTTCTCTTTTCAATATCTAAAAAAATTAAACTATACGCCATTGCATTCTGAAAGATATAACATAAAAATGTTAAAATGCTAAAACAACTTAGTGCATAATAAAACAATCATAAAAAAATCAAAGTATATGCACTGATCCTTGAAATGGTTGTATAGAATGAAAAAACCTTAAAAGTTTGAAAATTCAAATCAAGAATGTAGTATATTCAAAAATTAAATACTTAACAACACCAGAACAGATTACATAAAGGATTAAAAAAA
>BMAO01007855.1:0-34533 GCA_019973975.1 Trichonephila clavata
AACTTGAAAATCAAAATTAAAATTATTTCAAATAAAGTAATTATGAGTCGGTTATTTCAATAAATACATTTTCTATTATTTGTTTTTGTAATAAACAAAAAAATTAAGGCTAGAGTTTTCATAGAGAACCATACTTTTAAAATAAAAAGAGGAAAGATCGCTTCCTCGATAAATATGCTTTTTCATTTTTATGAGTACATTGAAAATTCCGTTTCATAGGAGTTCATTTATTTAAAACAATATGCGCTTTAAAAGTTTTTAATGTGTTTCTCAAAAGAGTCTGGAAACATGTTAATTAGATTTTTTTAATACTTGAATGATTTAAATTGCAATAAAATATTCACATTCTTAAGAAGAAAACTTTTACTTTATCAGAGCAGAACTTATAAATAGAGCACTAAAAATAGATTAAGTAAAAGAATTTTACAAAAAAAACTTTTATTATAAATAGAAACTGTGATTAAAATGCATTTAATACTTAAAATGATGCTGCTTTTTTTCACGTATCATTTATTTAAACAAAGTTATTTTTAGATTTTGAACGGAATTTTTTCAGAATGCTTGAACGTGTGTGGTAGTACTTTTAATGAAAAAGAATGAGATCGTTTGACATTATTTTTTTTATTAAAAAAAATTACTTGTTTAAATGTTTGCTCAGGAAAATTCGTTTCTGTTGTTTAAAATATTGATATAGTATCACAGAACATAAATGTCTTTCCAGAAAATGTATCGAAATATATTTATTTTTAAATAGTTTTAAGTAATTGAGCAATTCTAATGTATCAATAATCGTAAGAAAACTTAGAAACGTTAAATCAGATCCATTTTAGATATTTTGCTGTATTAGTTAAATACACACAATACAGATTTTTTGTAATTAAAACATTTCCTTATCACATTAAAGAAACTGAAATTACCTTATGAAGTTTTTGGATAGAAAATCTCAGTTAAATCTTGCATGTAACGATGAATCATTTTTTAAAAATTTTTGCCAAAAAATGTTAAGTCTCTAAAAAGTTCTCCTTTATATGTGGCCATGGCGCAAAATTTTTAGCATTCTTTAGTTTTAAACAGTTAAAAACCACTTCTTTATTTCTTGTTTACCAGTATTTCTCCATATTTTGTACAGTGTTTCAAAAAAATATCAGTTTATCGTTGTTATATTCATATAATATATATTTCCCTCTATAGTATATATATATATATATTAATTTCCAAAAGGCTGCGAATTAGTGCCTTACCATTGCAGACCTAGTACATTCCCCAGAAGCTGGTATATCTTTTTAGTGTGGCACCATAGAGGTGGATACCAATTTTGACGCCCAGTTTCCTCTCTAGAGGCCGGCACCTGAGCTCTAACTATGTGAATCTGTACTAGGATTTGATTTTGCTGAGAGTACCGAAGCCAAACAGGCACTCTAGATATCTTTTACATACCGTATAATCATATGACATGGCCGCTGTCAAGTTTCTGCATTATGAAAATCCACCGACTTGGGCAGAGGTCGAACCGCAACCTTCGTTGCAGATGGCTAGCGACAAACCACTCAGGCCACCCAACCAGCTCTGTTATAATAATTATATTATTATATATTATTTTTAACATTTTTAATGAATAAATTTATAGCAAAAGGCAAGTAAAATAAAGATCTGTAACACTATATAATTTATTATTTTTTATGTGTTGTATCTGGTAACGTAAGTTCTCTTATTAATAGTAGCTGATATCTTTTTTTCCCCACGAATACCTGTGAAATATGCATAAATTACGTAAAATTATTTAAAAAGTACTTAGAGATTCTGCTTAATTTTGAGCAATTCGATGCTGCATCTAAGAAATATGAATTCATATTCAGAACTAAAATTAAAAGAAGTAAAGCGTAACATGATTAGTATATTCTGAAGTACGCTTTTTTTTATAAATCATTCTTATCACAGATAAAAAAGATTATTAGATCCTAAATTTACGTCTCTTATATTGAACTTTACATCATTTATTACCATATATTAATTCTTCTATTTAATTGATACATAATTTACTTAGTATCTATATTTTTTAAGTGTTCAATTTTTGTAACGACATATCTAATACAATAACGTTCAGTATCTTTACTGTTGGTTATATTTGAAAGCATGTTACGGCCATTTATTAGATTTCTTATCATAAATGGGCTGTATTAAACTTCTATTGAAAGATTTTATCCATAGAATTGGAGGGAAAATAACCAATATGAAATTCAGGTCATGAATTACAAATTCACAAAACGACATAAAAATTGCATGTAAGGAAAAAATAATTCTATTCTTGCAAAGATATAACATGAGTTGATAAAAACGTTTGCTAACAAGAAATTGGGGATCTTTATATATAGTATTACGTAACACACTTTCACAAAAAAATCAATTTAACCAGATTCATTTTAATCAACATAATAAATAAACATTTCGATAAATATCCTAAAATTGAAAACTTCAGTGACGAATTATCAACTGTAGCAAACTTAAGATTAATACATCAAAAACTCTTTTAAAAACTGCAATCAATACCTAATGTGATATATTTTTAAATTTTTCATATAAAAAATTTAACATTACAAACATTCTTGTGCAACATTAGATTTTTCCAAATTTAAAACGTGATTAGAAAAAAACATAACTTTTTTAAACAAGTAACAGCATTCTCAAATTCGGTTTTGATATTTGTGGATTATGCATTTCTATACTCTGAATACATGTCCAGTCTCTCTCTTCTCTCAGATCTTTCAGGGCTCCTTCGATACCGTCTTTCTTTGAATGGATTTTTGGATGGAAGGGAACGAATAATGGCGTCGCAAGTTGTGATAAATGTGTACATCAGAAAGCAGCATACACTGTATTGGAAAGAATCTATCGTTAATCTATTAAGAAACAACACAATTTGTTTGCCAGTCACTGAGTTATACATTGCAATAGATTCCCCAAAGTTTGTTAATTTTCAAATAAGATCAGTCAACAAACTTATCTGAATTGAAACTTTATTTCAAACTTGTACAATATTCGAAAACTTAAATGTTAGATTAAAAAAATAGCAACCTCACGGAATATTCCACAAAATGGTTTTAGGTAGAGCAGCAGTATCAAACCCTACAATTCTAAAGCTATGAAGATATATCACCAAGATATAAACTCTTAATATGAGTAATAAATACATTTATTTACAAGATAAGGATGATTTTTTTAAAACTAATTTTCTGTATATATTTTTTTTAAATTGTCTTACAGTAAAAATTTTAATAGAGTTATTTTTCTAACATTGTATTAAGTTTGAGGAAATCAAACATTACACTATCTATCTAGGTTTTCCATTAAATTCATCAGATTGCACTTCCTATTTCAGCCTTCAACTTTACTATAAGCTTACAGATTGCATCAAAATTAGTGTAAAGCTTACATCTATTAGAGTCAGTTTTAAAAGCATGTAACTATTTGGAGTGAATTTCAATAGTAGTAATTTGTTAAAATGAAACATTTAAACTCTTGCTCTAACCGTTTTCTAAGTAGGAGTAAATTATGGTACTGAAATAATATCCTCAAACCCGAAAGGAAATTTAAAAGCTTTTGCAGGATGGTTGCTCCAATTCTGTTCTAAATAAAGCATTTAAATATCATAAAAAAACATTTTGCTAATGGTTACTATCTAAACTTCAAAAAGAATTAAAATTTGGCTGGCATTCGAAAGCTTCAGAAAAAAAATGTAAGCAAAAAGAAGTCCTTGGTGGGGAAAAAAAAGCTGAAAAGACATTTCACGTAGAAAATCCTCTGCTTCAAAAAACTTTAGCATAGAAACTACAGGTATCTAAATTGACAGGTCGTCTTCAGATAAAGAAAATTGGCTATAACAAAAGTGAATGAACCAGTCTGTCATAAAATGTCTGTTAAGACCATAGACAGGTTCTTGCCCTCTGTATTTAACGCTAAGCAAAGACAGATACAAAACATGGATAACTTTAGATGAAGCACTATTTCATCTGTCATTTATAACTGGCAAAACGTAAAAAAAATATATTTCACGCAAAAAGTGTTGCAATGACGCAGCTGTCTTGCAAAAGGCAAATTGGCCGTCAGGTGTTATGATATGGATGAGAATGTCCTTCAAGGCTAAACAAAATCATTTTTTGAAGAACTAAAGGTTCAATTTGGTTCTAAATACTATCAAAAAAAATTTGAAACACTATATCCAAAAAAGTAAACGTCTTTACTCCCAAAAAAACTTTGTTCTTCAAGATTCTGCCCCAAGTCATACTGCAAAATCAACTATAAAATGACTGAAAGATAAAAAAAATTAATTTTCCTTCCGCTAAGAAATGGTTACTACAATACCATGCTGTGATCCTTGCAATTATTTTTATGGCGATACTTAAGAAAACAATTAAATAGAGGTAAAGTAAAAACACTCCAAGGGCCTCAAAAAGCAATCGAAGAGGAAGTTGGAAAAATAATCCCAAAAAGAATGAAAAATCTCTTTTAGTTTGGTCAAAACGTTTATGTAAAGTGTAATATGCTAAAGGAAAACACATTGAAAATTTCATGCAAATAAGTTAATCTAATAAAAATTTATCATTCTCTGAAATTGGATACATTATTTTTGAATCAACGTGTATTGCATAACTGCAATTAAAAAATAATGAATAGAAGACTATTAGTTTCAAAATGAGAGCATAAGCCATTAAATGCGCTTATGCGACCGATTAAATTCAGGTAAAAACTAGTAAACATTTGATGCAACCATCATTAAGAATAGTTAAAACTTATATTCTGTAGAGTTTTTTGATGTTTAAAATACTTTTGTTTACGAAAGACAAAAAAAAAGAACATTAAAAATACACATAGATCTTCCTTGAAGTATAATTTGTTCATTAAATTTCTACGAAGTTGTTCTTGTATTTTGAGCATTAAAATAAACAATTATAACTAATAAATTCTTCCATTCAGATAATTCTATAGATTTTATTATATAAACTTAAAAAATTTGACGAAGTTTGATATCTGAATGAAATTGTTAAAGCATTGTTGAAAGGAAGGTAGATTTTCTATTAAGAAAGTTAGATGGTCTCAATCTCAATTTATTTCATACATTTGAAGATTAAGCGTATCTGATAATTTCATAATCGGTGTGTATACTACACTAAAATTTTCTTAATTTTTTTTTTGTCATTTTTCTCAATTCCGATTATTGAAAAGAAAGAACAAACTGATAAGCTAGATAATATATAGAAGGAATAATAATTATTTTTATACAATGTAGCATTATAAAATAAATTGAGAAAATAATTTAGTTAACCAAAAAAAATTGAAAAGAAAAATTTTTGAATTGTGTAAAACATTTAATGAAATATTTTTTTAATCCTGATAGCTCTATAATTATATATCTACACATTCTTAATCTAACAATTTATAAAAACATTACAGATGTCTAATTATACAAAAATGTGTGTTATTACCACTACAGATATCGATTTTTTTAAAGTATTATTTTCTTTAACATCATTACTGCTTCTAATGTGTTCAAAAATCGTATTAAAGGAAGAAACTACATGTTTTTGTTCAAGAATTGCATTTACTTTAAGTGAAATCACAGTTTATATTGCTATGAAAATATCAGTAACTATAAATGTCATCAAGCGTGTATCACATAAATATACACTCAAGAAGCTGTATTTATGAACACTTATAACAATAAAACTCTTAGAAAATAATGCATTATCGAATACTTCAAATATAAACAATTTATAAGAATCTGAAAGGCTTATAATAAATTCTATTGTAGAGATAGGAACATGAGTTTTATACAGATGCATTTAATTCCAAAGCAGAACATCATATTTTTATGTATAATTCAATTTTCGAAATTTTTCAATTTATTAAACTCAGAAAGTACACATTTTATCACTTTATTTAGCTTCATATTTAGAAAAGGAAATCGGTTACTAACCCTTTCGTGGGCCTTGGGAAGATTACTTCCCATCTACATAATATTACAAAATACACCTGTGGGAAGCACAAAATCAATTATAAAATATTGACATTGTTATTAATAACAATGAGAAACTAATTCCCATACTAATCTTTCATTTTCCTATTGACCTTTCCATCATCAATAGTTTCCTACTGTGACAAGTGTACAAGAGAAACAGAAGTTTATACCAGCTAACATTCCGTATAGCATTATCTTGTCAGTTAGTTGACGGATATTCCTCAAGAAAAAGAAAAGGACGTCCTGCTAACTTCCAAGCAAAGAAGTGTGTAGTTCCGGATGATGAGCGCTTAGCCACTGTGGAAAATCATATGTTGGCTTACAATTATAGACGATGTAGGAAATGTAGCAGAAAGGGACAAAAAAAGAGGACCCACTACATGTGTTCAGAATGTGATGTCCCCTTGTGCATTGCAACATGTTTCTCCTCTTTTCATGAAAAATAATCACCATTAAACTTAATTTTCTATTTGACAGTGAATGGTTCCTTGGGAAGTATTCTTCTCACCCCTAAAATTTAAATGTAAACATAAAATTCGGCAAAATAAAACATATTCCCTTAAGGTATCCGAACAGTTGTGAAATGATCAAATTCAGTCAAAACACATATTTTTTTTTTTTTTATTTTATTGAATAGAGCTATCTTTTGGCTTTCCAAAACATACTTTTTATGGTTCTACGCTACATAGAAGACAAGTTATAATCAATTTTATGCATTTAAGAAAACCGAAAGTGGGCATTTAAATCGTTCAAAATCTATCATGTCGACTATGATAACTCAAAATGTTATAAATGCATTTCTATAAAACTGTTTGAACCTATTATTTATATTATTTTCTAGAGAATGTACTAAAATATTTCTTATTGTATAAATATTTTCTTGAGTTATGGCCTTTCATTCGATTAATGGACTCATAAAAAATGTTACATTTCTTAGAATATTTATTCAATCAGCTCTAAAATTTGTAAATTTTAACAAAACATTAAAATTTTAATACATTGTCTAGATAAACTCGTCTAATTCGTTTTAGTAATACTTTTATGGGATTGGATTATTACTTTTTCCTCTAATTACTTTGAAGTTTTTCAGAAAATATTGCTAAAATTTCCCTCGTAATTGGGATTTTTGAAAACTTTAGATATCTTTTTAAGATATTGTTCGTTAAATTTTAGTATTTATTGATATTGATTCCTAAAAAAGTATTTATAATGTTTTGGTATGTTATTTTTTAAAAGAGTACTCCAAACGTGTTCGGATACCTTAAATGCAATTGCTTGGTTGTTAATAGAACATAAAAACTGCGATAAACTCAAAAGAGAAATAAATGGCCCACAGAAGGATTAATCTTTAGTGGTGTACAGTTTTATAATTACGCGCAATATAGCTGCATAAACCGTCATAATTTAGTCTCAGAAAAAACTCATACAAAAATTCTATTGTTATGTAACGAACTAATTCATTCAAAGTTTTAATACTAAACATAATTCTGCGTAAACTTTCATTACTTAATCTAATAACGCACCGGTATTAAAATTTCATTGTTCACAGTCTTATTTCCAAAATAAATTAATTAAACTCTGAGTAATACTATTTTACGTTTAATTTCCTTTAAAATATAAAATATACTTACTAGCAACACATTTTACGTAAATATTATTAATAGAACAATTAATGATATCTAAAAAGAGCCGAATTCTACTAAAATTAAACAATTGAAATTTAATGTATCAGTTTCATTTTCACGTATAATGAAACTCAATGAATGGGAAAATATTTCAATAAATAAAGCAACAATGGGCGTAGAAAAATAATAATCTTTACGAAATGCATGTTAACGAAACAAAGCATTTGTTGTTTATATTCTGTTTTATTTTTTGAAATAAAAATTAAGTCATAGATATTTCACATTTTTATATTATAAACAGTACTATTCATAAAGTTTTCAAAAAAAATAATTATCGGTACGAAAAATAAAAAAGGCGTCATGATGTTTGATTTTATTACGCTTGAAAATTATTTCACGAAAGAAAATTGTGTAAAATATGTAGTATCTTTCTCTCTCTCTTTCTGTATATATATATATATAATACTTATAAAAATATTGTTGTTTATGTGTGTTGTATTCATATTACAATAAGAAGTACTCGGGGTTTCCATACTTTGTTTATGATGGCAATTATTTCCTTTCAACGAGTTCAGGAAAGAAATCAAGTACACAAATAATGATTGTGTTATAATATAACTTTATTAATTATAGGTTTGTGGTATAAAAAGTACGATACAAATGGCATACATGATACAACGAGATTTATAACATTAAATCAAAACGTAAACGTTAAATCAATACAGGTATTACTTAACGTTATTGAAGAAGTTTCGATGTAACACAAATTGAACTCGCTGAGCATGAAGCCGGACAATGAGCGGTCTTATAAGACATTAACATTAAAGTCTCCGACTATTATAATTGGTGTAGTAAGATCAGGATTGTAATTTGGTATAAGTTTAGGGATGTTTTTGGATTATATTAATAGTGATCGTAACATAAAAAGTTTAATTTCTGCTAAGGCTGTGTCCGGATGGATGTACACACAGCGGAGTATAAATTAAAGATGCCATTGACCTTTACACTTACTAGCAGACATCACCTGTATTTGCGTTTTTCATTCCCAAATTAATTTCAGAAATGTTTGTTTTAACTGTATTACAATCAGTGGAGCTATTGATGTTGCGATATATGGTGACTCCACCGGCTTTGCGACTTGATGATGTTGATACCGCCACTGATGATGTAGTTGCAATTTGTCTGCGTTTAACAGTATTTCAATATGATCTCAGATCAAAACCAGGCACATTCAATGGCATGGAATCTTTCCTCCAAGTCTCGCTGATTGCCAAATAATCAGATCGATTGATGATGGAATCAATAGAGATGTCTTCTGAGTGCGCGACCAAGCTTTTTGCATTAATGGCGGTGCTTTTACAAGTATTTCCCAATTTAAAGTCAGCCACTACCTGTTCAGGGAAAGTATTATTAAGCAGCAGTAAGTGTTTTTCTTTTGTTGGCTTTAATGAGTGCAGAAACCATAGAAAATCACACACATCACACTTATGTCCAAATGGATTTTTGACAACCGTCGTAGTGAAACATGCACTAGCTGATACCTAATGTGTCTTCAAAAACGATGATTGTACACAATCGATGGCTACACATTCCGGAGTCAATATAGAGGGAATTTCCTCATCCACTTGCATAACTCCATCTGCTGCAGGTAGCTTCTCCGGGTTAAAAGTTATACTAAATGAAAATCTCAAAACGCAGCAAAATGACTTCAAAATGCCAGCGTTTCCCCCTCCCCCGCGTGATGCGCCACAGTCCTTACTTAGCGTAATGAATTCTTTGATCCTTTAGCTATCCAGTGGTGTAATTGAATTTTGGATGGAGACACAACACCACACACAAACTGTATCTCCCGACCCCGATTTTGTTATTCGTTTTTTTAATTGCCTTCCACTTTGGAAGCAATTTTAAAGACGTATTCATGTCAAAAACCAAAACTATTGAATACAATGTCATTCAATGTAAAAAAAGAAGGAAAAAATAAGAACCATTTTTGACGTTCCCATTTTTGTCTCTTACTAGTGCTTTTAGAACACATATTTTTCTGAAAGTATTTAAATTTATATATCTAATAACACTGTGTCAAATATATAAATAGATCCATCCACTTCTCTGGATATTTCATAGCGCTGTATGACTGTATATTGTTTTTAAGTTATTAACATCTAAATCTTAGTACTAATCAATCGATTGCATTCACAAATATCCTTACAGACTTCGTGTCTTGGTTTAAAAAGATCAGGATTTGAAATTCTAGACATAAATAATTTTAACTTTTACGTACCATAACTGCCTCCCCTTAAAGTCAATTTCCACAAAACCTATTTTTAGTATATCTATACGCAGCAAAAGCAGCATTTCTGCCAAATTTCAAGACTATAGGTCTCATAGTCCATAACGGGAATCCTTTATCACCCCGAAAACCTTTTTTGGAAGACAATTTCTGCTAATAAGGGATCTCTAATTAACAAAAGAAAAATGCCTGTTAAATTTCCAAACCTGTTGGTATAATAGTTCAAAATCGAGAAATTTTATTTGTAAAGAGTCTTTTTCAGCGGAAACCGTTTTTAGTTAATATCTACTGAACAAAAGAAACATGCCTACCAAATTTTAAGCCAGTAAGTCTGATCATTTCAAAGATCTCGTCATGAATAAATGCATACATGCATAATAATATCTTTTGTTATTTTTGTAGCATGTCACAAAATTATTTAAAGACCTCTTCGAAACTTGAAGATATTTGGGTCGAGCACGAAACAGTTTGCATTTTGAAGTCTATACGTCGGTAATAACCTAGTAGTTTAGTTCACGCCTTTGGCGACAGAGAGAAAAATGGTGTCAAATTGAGCCCAAAGCTCAATTTTTTCTATATTGGACTTTTATCCACTATAAAGACAATGATTCGCAAAGATGGCTATTAATAAAGATGAACACTAAAATAGAATTTATTCCTACGTCTGTTACTTAGTCATGGACAGTGTTAAAACAAATCTATCATTATTCAAGAACATTTATTTCTCATTCCAGTGTACGCTGCATGTATCTTCAATCGCTTTTATTCGCAATCACCATAAGTGCTCTAAAATTTAGAGAAAGAGACTAAATATATATACTTCATATTAACACAGTGCTTCTCAAACTTTCAATATTCACGACTCAATTTTCAGTCACAATTTTCATCACGCCCCCCTCCATACAACAACAATATACTGAATTCAATAATTATGTACTTTAACACAAAAGCTACAATACTTTAATTATAAACCGCACGAATTATCAAGATAAGCATTAAATTTGAGGCTTGTATACCCATTTTTCGCACAAGTGAATTGAAAAATTAAACAATACAGATTGAAGGATAAAGTTTTTAATGAGTTAATTTTAAGTGAATTGCGAATTAAACAAAAAAAAAGTTTGTACATATCTCAGCAGAAGAAAAAAAACATTTTTGTTAAATTTAAAGTCTGAAGGTTTAATAGCTGTTAAAAAGGATTTTTTTTATTTATAACGCCCCATAACTCTCTTTTGGGTTGTTTTTTAAAACACCTTCCTAAGCTGATCTCTGTTCAGCAAAAGTAACACATTGTCACAAATTTTGTATAATTAATGCTTAAAATAGTGTAAATAATTTATATCTGGTTGTGTAATACGTTAATATTATTTTCTGCTGTATTTATTTTATGTTAAAATTACAATATTCACAAGCAACGCTGTTCCTTACATAATAATCGCGATTCAATGGAAACATAACGAAATGTTGGCGATAGAGCCAAGTTGGCATCATCTTTGGCGACCACGTTGGCAACTTAACGATTGATTGAACGGTAAAGAAGTTTTTTGTTGTAGCGCCACCTGGTGGGGAGCTGTAACAAAGAAGATAGCATGAAATCCTTCTCCACATAAAAATGCATATACATGCCAATTTTCATAGTGATCGGTAGAACGGTGCTGGAGTGAAGCGATTTCATATATACAAACTTCCATTTTTATATATATAGACAAGCCCACATGGGATCACCAGTAAATACGTATTAAACTCGTTCTAATCTTAGTATTGTTAAATTAATTATCAAAACATATTATGCATTATTGATACGTTTATAAATATATTAATTCACTTTAAATGCATATTTTATTTTTTATTATGTCAGAATGTATTTTGTTCTGCCTCCTTTCGTTAAATTAATATTTTTAAGTAATGCTTTATTTTCAACTTTTCGATATGCTCTCTCCCCTTACGTAGGGTTTTTACTTTCCATAAGGGAAGCGTGCCCCCACAGTTTGAGAAAAGCTGTATTAACAAATGAAAATGAGTTTTCACAGTATTACCCTAAAAAGGAAAAAAAGGGGGGGGGATAATCATTTAAAATGTGATTAAATTCATAATCTGTAAAAGCCTAGAGTCTTATTCGCGCAATCACAGTAACAAAATTTAATTATTGATTTGAAATTTTTAGTTTAATTAAATATACAAAACAAATGCAATTATAAGGAATGCTCAGACTTGTATTTTGGAAGCAAAATAAATAAGGCTATGATATATTTCTCAATACTTTTATTTATAATTATCCTTTCATTTCTTTAAACGCTTTAAATTAATTCAAAATTTTCAAAACGAAGCTTTATTCTTAAGTTTAAATTATTGAAAATTTAATTATTTATTAGAATGAATTAGATACAATTTTAAATTCTTGAGTGAAGCGTTAAAGAATCGATTGGAAATTAAGGATTTCCTTGAGCATATAGAGAAAGGGAGGTTGAACAAAGAAAATGTTAAAAGAGGGGAAATGTATTTCAGCCAAGAGTGAATTCTTAGAATATTTACCAAAAAAAATTTTATATTCTTAAACACACAAAACAAATACAAAAACAAAAGCATGTTTTATTTCCAAATTATTCTGTCCACTATTTATCTTTACATCTCCCAGTAATACATCAAACAAAATCCCTAAGACTTTACTCATGAACAACTCAAAATCGTAAATACGTAATTCTGATAGCTTGTGTCAAAGATTCCATGCGAACAGCAAAATCGTGAAGAAAGTGCGTTGACAGAATCCATTGTAGAGGAAACAAAATGTAAGCAAATATATTCTCAAACCCGAATTTCAGATAGGTCACGTCTGTTGTTAAGTTAAAAAACAGAAACCTTTGTTGTAAAATCTATCAGTAAAAGAAGAATAGGCATCCTGAGTATTGAAATAATGATGACAAGCAATGAATAAGAAAAGTAGTACGTCTTTCTTGTTGACAAGCAATGCGTAAGGTAACAAGTGATGCGTTCTTTATTTGGAAACAGAGTGAAAAAAGGTTTAAAAAATGTAAGAAGAAAGGGTTAAGTGAGTATATTAGAACCCCTGGAATAGTAGTTTTCCATTTATTGAAGTTGCAAAGAAATGATTTTTATTGCCAGATAATGTTTATTAATACTGTTATGAGACAATACTAACAAATACGAATTTTTGCATCTATGATGCATTTGCATCTCTTTCCTTGTTAAGAAAGAGTTTTAAAGGAAGTTGCTGCATATCGAGGAACATTGAGTTAGATGACGAATCAGATTTTTTATGAAAGTCACACTAGATTCCAGCCCTGATCTTACATCATCAGAAATCTCTAGCATCTTCTGGTCTATCTGAACCTAAATGAATTGTTTTCTTATCCGGTCCTCCTCTATGTAAAGTATAGTTACGAATTTTGTATAGTATAAATAATTTGTATTTGGATATGTAATGCATTTATATTACTCTATGTTATATTTATTTTATAATTGTAATATTCACAAGGAACGCCGTCCCTTATGTTATAATGGCGATTCTCAATGAGAACTTGGCGGAATCTTGGCGATAGAGCCAAGTTGGCTTCATTTTTGGTGACAAAGTTGGCGACATTGACGACCATTTTTGGTGAGTTCGGGACCCTCTGGATTCTTCTAGAAATTAGTGGAGAAATCTACTAATCTCACGATCTATGCCGCAAGCGGATTTTTTTCTCTAAGTTTCTACCGGGTCTATAAATAAAGCGATCTCTCCCAAACGAGTCAGTCTTGTTTCGACCAGCGATTAGTGAGTATTGTTTTGACTAACGGTTAGTAGACTTGCCTTGACCGAGATTACCGATTAACTCGGCTATGCATGTGAATAATCTTTTACCTACATGTACTTTAGACACTGATAATTGTGTCTGAAGTGTTGTTGAAGGTGTGAAGACCTTCTGAAATTTATTCTGCGATTATTTCTGCTGAAACCTGTGTTTCAAGGATTGGATTGTTGACAATAAATTCTCATCGCCCTGTACTTTGTGACTTATTTGCATAAAATCCTCGAACCCCGATCAACGTAACAGTATGTATGATACCAAATATTCCACCGCTGCCTTGATGCAAGGAATAACGTGAGATGACAACGAATTCATAATTTGCGGAACAAAGGAAAGCAGAAAAGTAATTCCAATGTTTTATATGAATCAATTCTGGACTCATTCTGCCTGCAGTGGCTGGTACCAATTCATCGCTTCACGATTTTTGTAACTGAATTCATCTTTGAAAACTTTAATGTAAAATTCTCGATATTCTGTTAGTTACTTGATCATTTCTTTAGCTAAGGTTAGTTTTAATTCGTAAAACGTGAAACGTTATGTATGTTCCGTGGGAGAGTGACGAGAAAAACAGACAGGGTCTGTTTGGTTTTGCGTCCTATAAGTTGAACAACTTTATCGACCGTGTAGCCTAGGTCAATGAGGTCATTATGTATATCTTGAGTGTTAGAATTGCATAGTAGCCCCTTGATAACTACCTTTGCGGGTCGTTCTTCTTTTGGCTTTATGATGTAATATTGGTGCTAAATAATGGAAAGCGCCTGTATAAGTTCTCTGTATTGATCATTGGTGTCTGTGTATAGTTTAATGTACTCACTGGTGAGTTACTTCTAAGTTCCGGGAATTTGTCATCAAGGGTTTTTATTTGTTCTCTATGGTGTATTGTTATTTTAAGCATAATTGGCGGAGGGAGTGTTTAAAGTGGAGCTTTAGGCTTTGTTTGGTTTTTAATTTTCTTAGGTTGATTGGATTGCGACGTTTCTGTTACTTGGTTATCCTGAGGTTTTAAGTGTTAGCAAACACATTTTCCAAATTAATTATAAATTTTTCTTGGTTATAGATATATCTTTTGTATAATTTTACGTTGGGGAGGAGAGATGTACCCTTCTTCGTCTTTTCGCTTAGCAGATTGAGTTTTAAGAGGAGAACTAGTAGGTGTCTCAGGAACAGGGCAGCCTGGGGTATTGCAATATGGAAGAGAACCAAACTCACTCACCGATTTTTCAAGAAGATCTTCATAGATGGTCAGCTGCCTGGTTATTTCTACGAACATGGGGTCATGTTCATCTCGGGCGTTAGATTGTCTAAGGGAAAGAATCATGTTTTCATAACCCTTGACGATGAGAGAGTATCTCTTGATATCAGCTTTGATGACCTGAAACTTGGCACATGGAGTAGGATCTACTGGTGATTCAGAAGTCGATATCCCAGACGTGGGGAGAGAAACATTTTGAAAGTCCATATCAATTGGTTGGTCGGAGCAAAAAGCCATGGTCTTTTGCGTTTTATGATAATAGGAAAAAACATCAAAATTTCGTCGTCCTATCCGTACACAAGTAGAAAGAATCTCTTCTGTTGATCTTTGATACCGATCGAAAACTCAATTCGCCTATATCTCTCTTGAGCTCCAATCTCTAATCTCATCACATATTAAAGAACAACTTATTAATCTCAATATATTTTATTATCTGTGTTATGACTCAACAAATCTCAATGTCGAAATGCTATTATCTCCCCAAAAGGCATTAAATATTTTATTGTAAGCCAATAAATTGGAAAAACAGTGGTTTTTAATTACATAAGAAAATAATTAATCCTTCGTTAATTCAAATGAAATTCTTCTTTACCACGAAAAACATCAAAAATACTTTCATATATTCTCTCTCTCTCTCTCTCTCTCTAGCAAAGCCTTACTGGAAGCATTTTTATTTAAAGAATCATGTTAATCAATATTTTTTATGAAAATTAGCTGATTATTCTCTTTAAAGTAATTTTTTTAAAAAAACTTGTGGATAATTTCGTTTTTTTTTTCTAATTATAATTCTTTAAAAATTATTTACAGGTAATATTTTTAGAATTAAATGGGGGGGAGGGGAACTATTAAAAACGTACATATTACTTTTAAAAAAATAAAAATGTTCAAAGATCATATTTAAAAAAAGGTTGGAAATAATAATCATCAGTGGATCATTTTTGTTTTCACTTTGAAAACTCTTGATCTTAATTATTTGATATTTCGTACCTTTATTCTAATTTTATGTGATATTTTGATTTAAAAAAATCAAGAATATTATTGTGTTCAAAGGAAACTAATACTCGATATAGATTTTTAAAAAATTTAAAGGACAAAAATTATTATTTTTGCATGTAATTAATCATTAATATAAATTCCTCATCATTTTCTGTGGCATTTACCCATCTTTTGGGAAACTTTTTGAATTCCAATTTTTGGAAGAGCTTTCTCGATATTGAAGAAAAAACTTAGACAATGCATGATTTGTACTTTTCATTGAATTTGTGCATCAGAGAAATTTTTTAGAGTTCTGAGCAGGAAATAATCTGATGGGATTATGTTTGGACAACTAGATAGAATTTCCTATCCATACCCTTTCAGTTATTTGGGGGGTTGTTTGTGCCGTGGGAAGCTTTATTGTGAAGAATTACAATCTGTCTTTTGAGCAATATGGGTCATTCATGGAGCAAAGCTCGCTTTAAAATCTCTAATTGGTGACATTAGATGTATGGGATGATAGTTTAGTTTGTTATTATGAAGTAATTGAAAATAAACAAACGCCTCCATGTCTTGCCTAATACAAAGAACAATTTCCTTGGGAAGCACTCCTGGATATGTGTTGGGATTTTTTATTCTTTTAGCTTAATCATCGTCTTTTTCGATAAACGTTAGCAAACTCTATCCAGTTTTCCTCTCTTATCATTGTACACTTCAAAAAAGAGGTTGAATTTAATTTCTTATGCTTAATAATACATAAATCAGTGCTTATCAATGTTGCAATATTTGCTACCCAAAATTCAATCATAATTTTCATCGCCCCTCTCCATACAATAACAATGTACTTAACTCAATAATACACTTTAACAATAAAACTACAATATGACTTTAACCTTTTAAGTGCCATCGGTGTATATAAACGACTTGCTCAGATAAAGCGTTAATTGCACAGGACGTATATATACGTCTTTTTAAGTACGATGTTTTTTGTGTTCTGCTATCCATAAACCAATTTCGAAGACTTTGGAAATCATAAAAGAAGTACAGTGTTTGCAAGAGATTTACTTATTTCTTTCCTCCCCCCCCCACCTCAACACATAACATACGCATGCCTACGTAAAAAAATGGGAGCGTTGGGAAGAGTTTTGTTTTTGACTTTTCAATATGCTCGCAACCCCCTCGTAGGGTTATCGTAGTATAATAAAATATAAACTAAATATAAACGTAATATAAACGTAGTAACATAAACTAAAATATAAATTTTATGGAGGGTGGAATAAAATGCTTCAAATATATTAAGTTAAAAATAATTTTGAAAACTGGTATCAAAATGAAATTTGAACATTTGTGACGGATCTATACGCGGTTCCAATATTATATCCTCTCTCTTTAAACAAAATATTTAATTCAACCAACTTTCATTGAGAAAGCGAACGTGATTTATGTAAATGAGGTATATTATATAAATTCGGTTTTCGCGAGTTGGCAGTAAGAAAGGAAGTGATTTGTTGACACGCTGAAGTTAATACGTTAAATGGGTTCAAATAGGAGTTTAATGGAAGATTGAGAATTAGTTGTTAGTTGAAGATTGAAAAGCAGTGGAATTAAAGATTACAGAGCGTGGAACCATCGTCATTTGATCCAGCCGAAGAGAGTGCCTGAAAGTTTCCAGTGTAGGATCCGATGCATTAAAGGTTCAGGTACTGTACACTTGATTAAGAAGAAGCTAGTTATTAGTGTGCGACGTAGTTGTAATTGAGCGTATTTAAGCTATCTTAGATTCAGTTGAGGGTCTGTAATAGTATCCCCGTGTTATAGAATCTCACCTCCGCACTCTACGATAAATCATAAGCCTTAATTAGAATTGTATTATGTCTGTTTAATAATTTTTAATAAGTATTAATAAATGAAATTAGATTGGAAATAATGTCTGTAGATTATTCAGTTCCTCCTACACATCTAGCCGGTTTATAGGTAGACAAGAGGGTTCGGATGTAAGAGGCAACCGAACGTTACCACACATTTATATATACTTCAATTTAGGAAAGTACACAACTCCGCAATACTTTTTATTCAAGCATAAAGATAGCATCATTTTAAACCAAATCGGCCAAATTTAGCTAAAAAAATAATTACTATTTTAAGTACTGGAAACAACTTCTTTGTTATATAATTCTTTTTTTTTTAATTTAACTGTTCTCTATTTATAAAATTCATTTATTACTGTTTAACAACTGTAATTTCAGAAATATTTTGAAAAATTTATTAACTAGTATCAAGATTGCAAACTATCACAAATCATCATACATCAGTAAGTCAAGAAACAGATAGCAACTTTTATTTTACCAAGTAGTATTTAAAGTGATCAATTTTTAAGACTTTTCTATAAAGGAAATTAATATACTTCCCACACAAATACTGTTCAGTATTTCACAACTTCCCAGCTTCAAGCACGATTTTAATAAAAATATGCTATTTTGAAACAAATTATTCGATTTTAAAACATCATCTTAATTTCTGCAATTTATGAACCAATGTATCATCCATGTTCGTCCTCTTTCTCCTTTTTCTTAGAACTTCTAGAACGTGTCTGGTTCTTTTTTCCTCCATTCTGATTTTTGCCACAGATTGAATGGCAGAGAGCTGCGCATGTCGTCGATATAAAATGGAACAGAAAAAGACATAAGCTGTGTGTTGGAAAGAATACATTGAATCAGTTTATATCTTCAACTAGATTTGATTAAGTTTATTCGACTACCATTACAATCGAGAATTACCTATGCATTGTAAAAAAATTTGTGTAATGAAAGCTAAAATAGTGTAAATAATTTAATATCTGGATGAGTTATACGTTAATATTACTCTTTGTTGTATTTATTTTATGTTAAAATTGTAATATCCACAAGCAATGCCGTTCCTTACATTATAATGGCGATTCAATGGAAACTTCTGAAATGTTGGCAATATAACCAAATTGGCATCATTTTGGGTGACCATGTTGGCGAGCATATGGATGCTTTTGAAAATTACTGGAAAAATCTAATCATATCATGATGTATAACGTAAAAAGATTTCTCTAGAAAAATCCGTGCAGACTATAAGTAGGAAGTCACTCGCCGAAACTCATATTTCTTTACTCGTTTACAGAAAATGTATTAAAATAAATGTAATTGGAAAAAAACTGCATTTCTTTTATTGTTGCAGTTAAGATCTGTGATGCGCATATGTGTACCTCCAGCATAACAAAACTACTAATTAACATGAATTTTTCCTTGCATTCGCACTTCTGACTATACTAGTAAAAAAATCAAGCCCCCAAATAAAATCTTTTTTCATTTAAAGTAGGATACTTACGTAGTATTACAACAATGCCAACGTTCAAAATAACACGCCAAGTTGGCACACCGATTTCGCATGAGTCGCCATCAACGTTGAATTGACAACAATGTGCTTCTTTTCATTTAATATCGCCAATGCGGTTGCGATAATACGTAAGTACTAAAATATGTCCGGTCTGAAAACGTTAAAACGTCTTGATATAAATAAGGATTTATTTTTGTAAGATGAATTGGAATATATAAGAACTTCAGTTATCAAATCACAATCTTTTGAAATGGGTTCTTCTTCGATTATTTAATCAGATGATGCTTATATTACGTTAAGTTTCACTAATTATGATCAATATTGTTAACAAACCAGTATAAATAGAGCAGAAAAATATTTTTTTTATTTTTATTTTATTTATTTTTTTAATTCTTACAAACGATGTTTGCGGGATTTCACTTTCTTTGTCTCAATTTTTAATACAAAGTCTAATTTAACTTTATATTACAATAGCATTTCTAATTTTAAGGTATTATGTATCGAAAATTTTTTCGGTATACTTTTATTTATATATATTTTTAACCATTTCTAGGGTAAATGTGAGGTTTACATTTGATGCATTCAAAATAATACGAAAACAACAAATCATTTTTAAAAAACATTTTCGCTTTACAGAAGATTATAATTTTTTACACATTTAACTGCTTTAATTTTACGAATAAAATAGCAATAACTTGACTAAAATTGTAAAAATTATTACATATCGTCAATGTGCTAAGTTTATAGTTAGTAAAATTCTGAGAAACAAAAAATTTAAAGTAAGGATACTTTATAAAAATTTGAAAAATTAATAACATTTTATATCATACTCACGAACAACAATTATCTGCTACATCAATTGATAAAAATTTAAGAAATTTCGGAAAAAAGTTTAAATTTTAAATTAAAATATAGCATACTTTTTGTATGTTTAATCTTTGGAATACTTTGGTTTGTCTAATAATTATAGAAAGTTAAAATATCTTTTAAAAATTCGTATTCATCGGACTTAATGATGATCAGTTATACTTTATTTCGTAATCACACATAATGTTTCAGTAAACTTGCTGATCTTAGAAGGATACAATAGTAGGATGATTTTTACATTTAACATCATCCTATCACTATTCTATCTACTATATCATTATCATTATAAATAATTTTATTTCCAAGGTAAAATTTAAGATGGCCTCTGACACTTTTACTTTGTACACTTACCTTATCTATAAATAAAAAAATACTTACTTGATACACATCCTATGGAAGTATTATTGCTATTGCAAATTCTGAAAAATAGAAACAGTGAAAGGTTATTCAATTAAAATTGAACAATAGAAATCTAATGTAACAATCTTATTTTCTTATGAATTAAACAATTAAGAGCAAAATGTCATAAAAAAGAAAGTAACAATGACTTAGAAAAATAATTATCTTTATAAACATGTGTTGACAATGTAAGATATTTAAAAATTTCTTTTTTAACCTTTGAAAGAAGAAATTTTTTGATATCTTAAGATTTCTTATTTTATAACCTGGAAATTCATGAAATATTTGAAAAACTGAATATTACAAAACGAAACGAAATACACACATCTATATGTATATTTATATCACAAGTAGGAAAGGGATCGAATACACAAATTTAATCAAACCCAGACAACTATATCATCGCAACGATACTTATTTGGAAACTCCAGAAAATGTCTTGGAAAAGTATGAATACATTCTAGTACAGTGAAAATCACTTAACGCGAAACTAAGGGAGAGAGAGAACTGAGATATTTTTTCATGTTAAGGGATATTGCGAAAAAATATACATATCAACAAAATTAAATTTATTATAATTCATTTTATTTACATACATATGCATATATGCATGAATAATATTTAATAAAAAATAATTGAAACAAAAACAATCACAAGAACTTAAAGAAATTTACTACAAAATTTTATAAAGTTTTTTTTTTTTTGAAAATCAAAAAATTTATTGAGTTTTTGGAAAATAATCTGATATCTTTCTTTGCATTGTCTTTTTAAGCATCTAGCTGCTCGATATTGTCCATTTTGTTATTCATTTCGCCATCCGAATGTGCGTTAAATAACTGATCATGCTTTTCATGATGATCCTCGTTTCGGAAGACGTGATAACAAGAGCTGCATTATTCATTTCATTTCCTTCGTCAGAATTGGCATCAATGATATTTTTTCAGCTTTGAACAAACTCCAAAATATCTTTGCATGCCTTCATTGGTTCTGTACACATATTATCATCATCTACTGCAATGAATTCTTCTGATGATACGACAGTCCAATAAAACAGAAAATTTCTCAAACATTTCAGTAAATGAAGGGAAATCCTTTCGTGCTAAGCGAAAACAAATGCATAAAAATACATAGTAGTTTGTCAAGATCGGTTATTATTTCGTGTTAAATGATATTCCGTCTTTATCGTTTTATCGTTAAACGTATTTCACTTTATATGTTTACATGCATTTCATATCATGGTATCAATCGTGAATAAATGTCATTCGTTTTTACCTTAAATTAAAGTATGTGCACCGAAATCTGAAAGCAACTAAATACATTTTATATTTTATTTATATTTATTTTATTAATTTCTGCATATTATTCACAGTTGAAAATCTTTCGCAGACAGTAGTCCTTTTATTTATACACAGTTTTAATTCAATGAGCTTTAAGCTATCAAAGGTTACAGATGTGAAATATATTCAGGCATCTCTTCGAATAATTTATTCTATACAATCAAATAAATTTTAAATTATTAGGGATTTAAGTCAAACTGTGAGAAAAATACCCTTGAAGGGCATGGTTGAGTCTTCAAGCGACTAGAAGTTCGGATTATAGAGCATGAATTCATTCTAGAAAAAATAGACTAATGGATTCTGGATCAAGTAATTAAGATTTTCAATTTAACAGGTATAAAAATATAAGCAAAATTGATTTTAGGTAGTTCATATCAAGCTATAAAATATATTTTTTTCTTTCCTAAAGCGGTTTAAAAAAAATTTCCAGTTGGAGTTACATACCTATTTGAAAACGGGGAAAGGACCCTTATTTCAGATGTGTTTCTATGAGTTTATTTAAGAAGCTTCTTTTCTCAAGATACTTTTGTGAAATTAATTCCCCTATGATATAAAATTTTTAAGCAATTTTTCAGAAATACATTTAATTGCATATACATATAATTTTCAAAAGTGAAATTGTAACATCAAAAATAAATCAATGTAGCCTTTTAAGAATAAAAAGAATAGTAGAGGTGATACTCATTTACAAATGAACAATACTCATATACAGATGAATAAAGAAACAAAAACGTGCACTGCGGAACTATTTATTCAGCATTTAATATGATATCCAAGGACAGCTACAGAGACGTCTAAACCGGTTCGGTTTAGTGTCAATGAGGCATGAATGGAAACAATAAATATTCTTTATCCATCTAATTTCAATGCAGATCTCAATTTTCTACAGGTTATTGAGAGTTTGCCATATGGCCAGAGGATGGTTCCATTAAGATAGCATCTGGCTATCTTAATGGAATAATGTACCGGTAGATGGTCGGCCCAAATGGCAGAATCACAGGGGGGGGAATTCTGTGGGGTACCTGTTTGACTTTAAACTTCCGCTAAAATGTAAATAGCATGTCCGTTGTTCGAACATGATGCCACCCTAAGCCCTGCAGTTTAGTGTAGTACTGGTAAAGTATCAAGTGTTGCATCATTTTGGATCCTTAAGCGCATGGGTCAACTTTTGAATAACTTTTCTAGGGTAGTATGTAATACTTTTCGCTAATGGAGAGTCAAAGTTAAGTGACATGATTTTCACAAAACCCGACTTACCAAACTAGGTTAATTTTAACTTACAAGCGGAGGGCACGACTAAGGAAATTCCTTTTTGGACGAGACGAGGTGTAATAGTAGTACTCTTTAGGGTGCTTAACCCTCAATGTACTAGCGCAGAATGGACAGTCAATTCGGAGAAAATAACCTTCGAAATTCATGCTTAGCTTTTATACAATTAAGTTTTAATTACATTTAGAGACGCAGAGGCACATTTGATAGCGCACCTGCTTTCTACGTGGACGGATAGGGTTCGAATCGTGCGATGAACTATTTTTTCCAATTCAATTAATTATTTTTTAAATTAAAGCAATTTATTTCTTACATATTAATTGATATATTTTATGTAATTATTTTGAATTTTATAATGTAAAATAATTACAGTAATAAAATAAATATTTATATTATATTTTATAAATATATTTTTTATATTAATAAATAATATTTATAAAAAATATTAAATGATATTTAAAAAAATTAGTTACAAATATTTTTATAATGTGAAATACAATACATTATAGATAAAATATTATATATATAATATAACATAATGTATAAAATATATTATTACTATAATAAAAATAATATTTGTCTTTTTTATATATTATTAATTTAATTATTTTATAATTACATAAAATATTTAGTAAGTTCTTTTTAAATAAATTTATTTAATTTTAAAAAATAATTAAATTAATTGGAAAAAAAGTTTATCGCGTGATTCGAACCCTATCCATCCACGTAGAAAGCAGGTGCCCTACAAACTGTACCACTGAGTCGCTGGAGGTAATTAAAACTTAATTGTATAAAAGCTAAGCATAAATTTCGAAGGCTATTTCCACCGAATTGACTGGACATTCTGCGCTAATACATTCAGGGTGGAACACCCTAAAGAAGTTCTAATATTACACCAAGTCTAGTCCTGAAATGAATTTCCATAGTAGTTCCCTCCCCTTGCTAACAAAATACTTGGACCCATTCCTGATTATGATTAATATGGATAATTAGTGATCGCGTCAGTGAAAAATCAGTGAGAAATTGTGAAATTTTGTGTCATAGTCTTAATTATGTAATGGAGGGCGTCAATTTTCTACATTTGCAAAAATATGCTAGCCGTCACTTAACCAAGTGATATGGGATTTTTTTCTAATAAATTTTCCTCCCCTTTCCACCCCGTGCCCGCTTGACGTTCTAATTTTATTTATGTAACATATCACACGAAAAAAAACTTTGAATTTTCATTAAATTTATATTCCTGAGCATTCTTATTAATTCCCATAACTAACTTCAACAAAAACCAATTCTTATGAATTAAATCAAAAATATCCATATCGCATCACTTTACCTTCCCTTTCAAACACATAACTACAAGAGGAAATAAATCATATTATATTAATTTTAGGGAAAATAGTTAAAAAATATAACAATACGCAATGAAACAGGATTTAAAGAATTTCCATTGAAAAGACAAAAATATTTATAATTCCATTAAAAGGTTTGTAGTTCTTTCGAAAGATTTTATCCTCATAAGCTCTGAAAATAAAACAATGTTTCTCAAACAATTTTTATTTTTGATTTGATACGTGTATCCTCCTCAACATAACACATTAAATAGAATTTTCAACGTTTGTACTTTTCAACGAATCAAACATTTTACTGCATAAATCCGAAAGCTTTTAAGAAAGATTTCTTATGAGCATCGAGAACTTCAAGAGAATTTTTTAACATTATTTATATATAGTCAAGTAAGTAAGCCCAAAAACAAAGATCACCTCAAACATTTTCTGAATTTCAAAACTTCCAGATTTAGCTGATCTGTAAAGTTAAGGTATCCAACTGCCCTAAATATGAGAATTTTGCCAAAAATTGACGATTTTTTTATGATTTTATTTTATAGGACATTTTAATAGCTTTATAAAAATACCAATTTTATTATTTTCCGTTCAGTAGAACAATAACTAGAAGTGCTTTAGTAAAAGCAGATGCCATTATTTTAAGCAAGATGTCATACTTTTAAACGGGTTTACTCGAAATGTGTTTTTTTTTTTTTTTTTTTTTTTTTTTTTGAAAATGCTCAAATGGAGACCGCGATTGCTGAAAAAAAGTTTTGAAAATAATTAACTTAAATTTTTTGTGTAGAATCTGTATAATAGTAGAAGTGTTTTAACCTTCAGATTTATCAACCACTGTTTTATTACAAAATTTACAGTTACAAATCACTTTTTTTAAGCAATTTCATATAACTATGATAAAATGCTCTAGTTTTTGTAAAAATTAAAATATCTCTTATCCTAAAAGTCATTTCAAAAATGAATAACATAGCAACACATCCAAATTGAAAAACTAAAAATTTGTTCATAAACTTTTTGTACAGAATGGACCCCGTTTATGTAAATTTTTACGCATTTTTTCCCATTTTAGTAATAATAATTTCTTTTTCTCTAATTAATTTTAGCATATATTTCTTAAAATGTACTAAACAAATCTAAAAGCAACAAAAAAAATCCCCATATCTTCATTTTTAAAAAAAAATTGTCGTAAGTAGTCGGATACTTTAATATTGCTTTTAGATAAAAAATATTCTGCAAGAAATAACTTCTACAATTTTTCATAAAATTCCGATATTAAAAAAATAAACTTATTGTTATTAAATAGAGAAAAATATTATGAAAGAAATAATTATTATTAACAGATTTTATGTAAGAATTAGTATTTTCTTTTGCTTTTAAAGGAAGAAAGCAAAAACTCTCTGAATATTCAGACACAAGGAAGCTTTAGTCAGAGGAAAATAAAAAATATTTTGTAATAGTCTTTCAGATTACTTCTCGTATTAATGGAATATAGCTTAGCTACGGATATTATTATCCTTCCTTCTTTTCAATCCTTTGGTTTGAAAATAATATATTTACCAAAAAGGAGAATAATTAGAGAATTTTTTACTTTTTGTTTAATTGATGAACAGTTTTTTGTTTTTTTTTTGTATAATATAATTTACAAGTACATATGTGAGATGTCTATACTCTCGAGTCACTTCGATAATCAAGCAGTTTTCCATATCAATTTTTGATTAAGTGTACCAGTTACTCAAAAAACTTTGAAGAAGAGTACAATTTTAAATTTCTTCCTAAATTTATTTATTTTGGTGAGACATAATATTGTGACGACTGTAGGGCATTTTTGAAGTACTTACATGATGTTATTTAAACTTATCAAGAAAAATTAATCAACACGCTCTGCAATGAATACTGGTGCTTGTGTGTGGTGTTATAAAATAATAATAATGGAGTCCTGGAATTGTCTTTTTCCTGGATTTATTGGTAAAAATACTTTCAACGATAAACATAACAATCTTTAACAAATTAAATCAAGTTACACTGATTAGATTGAAATAATAAAGAGAAAAATCTAATATCCGAGATAAAAATCCTAGCAAACAACGGCACCTGGTACGCCAAAGCCAAGAGTTACGAGTAAACAACAGCACTCTAGTTATGCGGAAGCCAAGTTCGAGATTCAACTGAGACAGAATCCGTTACATATGGTTTCTATTGAGATAGATCACGCGGGGTCTGAGGGTGGTGTCCACCACGCTCCACCCACTCAGACCACCCGGTCCATAATTCACAACACGCTCTTCAACTTATCTTTTGATAGTCAAAGTAACTTGTATCTAAATAAATGTAAATAGAAATAAAGTTTGTACAATTTTTAAATAAGTTATCAACATTTTATTTGGCAATTCTTCTGAAATAGTAAAAAAATACGAATGAATACATAAATTATGCCCAAATGGCAGTGAGTGAATACACAGAACTTCTTTTCCAGGGTGTTAGATAAGCTGTCAGAATGACAGGCAGTTGTAACTAACAACGGACATTATATTTTAATTAAAAAGTAAAAAAAAAATTTCTTTCTTATTTAGAAAAAAAAAAAATGACAGAATTTTACATTACACCCAATACAATAAAAGTTCATTTGAATAAATATTGTTACTTCAAAGCTACGGCACAAGCCATTGGTTTTTTTCTGAATAAGAAAGAAACAAGAAACCAGAACAGAAATCATCCAGTTGTATGTTTTCTTTCCAAAATCTGGGCATTCCCGAATACACTTTCAAAGCTTTTAAGATAATATTTCACGCAGAAGTAAGGAAAAAGGATTTACGGTACTCTTTGAAAAGAAACACAAAATATCAATAAATGCTGTCTTAAATCCGGAAAGACGAAACAGAATACGAGATTTCAAGAACCACAAAGAGAACAGGGAAAATGCTTGCATTTTGAGGGAAAAGGGGTTGACATCGAATAATGACGAATGACAATGACCGGGAAAGGAATTCGTCTTCTCCACAAATAATGCTCTAGATTCCTTTGTTTTGTTAAGAAAACAGGAAGAAACATTAAGATTTGTATGAAGGGAATGAAATAACAATGTACGGAATTTTCACGTAAGAGTAATTATTTATTTTACTGAAATAACATAGACAGTCGATCTATGTGTAAAAAACAACAAAAAGAATTGCTTGAGAAATAAAATATTTTTCTTTTAAGAAGTTCTTTGGAATCTAATGCGCAAGAAAACTCCTGCAAGATTTTAAGTTTTTAAAAAGAATCGTTCAACCCAAGTATCACACAAAAAAGGCAGTTGCTGTTGCAATGGTTTCAAAAAACAAGAATTGGAGGTTTTTTTTTTTATTTTCAAGAATCGGATTACACAGAAATAAGGAGCTTACGAAAAAACACTTATTTATTTTTTAAGTACATAAGTATTGTAGTGGTTTAAGAAAAAAATTTGTCTTCCTATATTTAAGAAGTATGCAACACAATGCAAGTGAAACAGAAAAATTTCATAAGCGCATATCGAATAAAAAATAAATTTATTAGAGGTGTACAGCAATTAATCAGATCAAATTGATAATTTCCTTTCATCAGCAAACTGTAGGTTAGAAAAAATTCATACCTTAGCTTCTGAACATCGCTTCTCTAAATATTTATCCCTCACTTTCGATACACATATCAAAGTATCGTTTTTCTTCATAAACACACGTACAAAGACATTTCAGAAATTTAAATGTTTTTTTTCCAATGAGGCTACGCATTGGTGCTTTAAACCTTTGCAGACCTAGTACATTCCCCAGGAACTGGTACCACTTTTTAGCGCTGCACCATATAGGCGATACCAATTACAGCAAGCAATTTTGACGCCCAGTTTCCTCCACAGAGGGAGGCATCTGAGCTCTTGACGATGCCAACTTTGTACTAGGATTTAATTTTGCCGAGAGCATCCAAGCCAAACAGACACTCTAAAGATCTTTCACATGTCATATAAAGAAATTTAAATATATATCACATGTCGAAAGAAACATAATAAATTTTCGGAAACAAATTTTTATTCATTCATGAAGACAACTTTCAACACATTCAAAACAATGCTACTGCCTTGAATTTGGGGTTGGAATATAAATTCATTCCATCTACTGATAGGTCATCAATTTTAGTTTAGATTTCGACTGGCCAGTGTAAACCAACCTTTTTACCACCTCGGACAGGTCAACGATTGATAATTTTACCGTGGTCAACGGGGGAACATTGATTATTTATAATTTAAATCTTTTTGATTTAATAATTTTAATTTATTTGATCATGCCTGCAAATAAAATGTAATTACTTCAAAAATTAATATTTATTTCTAATGGGCTGCGGATTGGTGTTTTACCATTGTAGACCTAATACATTCCCGGAAGCTGGTATCTCTTTTCAGTGCGGCACCCTATAGGCAGATACGAATTGCCGCAGGTAATTTTGATGCTCAGTTTCCTCCCTAGAGGGAGGCACCTGAGCTTTGACCATGCGAACATGTACTAAGATTTTATTTTGCCAAGAGCTGCCCAAATAGAATATAAAGTGATATAAAATTTTAACCCACTAAAACGCTACCCAAAACGCAACAATAAAATAAAATAGAAATAACTGAATGCTTTTGGTAGCTCAGTATCATTTGATCCATGGACCGCTAATGGTCCCCATCCCGGTGGTTGCGGACCACTGGACTTGAGAATAATGTGTGGGAAGTTTAGCCTCAGACCATAAAAGGCATTACAAGGTTTGGTGATTTCTTTCTGAGAAAATTGAAAATATCTGTAGATTTTATACGCTAATATGCATGGTGGGAAAGTGAAATTAAAATGGAAAATCGAATTTTAATAAAAATTCAATTTAATTATCATTACATTTATATGGGAAAATGACTGACACTTTAAGATGATATAAATGATTTATTAAACAATGAATGATGAACTAGTTAATGATTCATAAGACACCAAAAGAGACCATCTTTCTCCTATTTCTATTGTTCAGCGTCTCTACGCGTCCATCTAAGGGATTTTTCGTGTAGAGCCTTGGCGGGTTATGACGTCAGTGTGGATTGCTCCATTCGACGTTACAGAGGGAGAGGGATGCGACAGTGCACATATCGAACACTACATTTACATATGTTAATGAAATTTGCAATGTTTAATTTAGGTATTTAATTTTCCAATGAGGGTATGTTGTTTATTTTTTTACTTGGTATTTGGCATTGATTGCTAATAACTTAATTTTCTAGTATTATGTTTACAATCTGTAGTATTTATAGAATCTTACATTTACTTTATTTTCTCTTGGCAGCTCAGTAGTATATGCAAACATAGTTGAAAGTAGGCTGGGTTTAAAACTATGTTTAACCCAACAATATTAGATCTGAAGGTTTAGAGTTTGCTTTTATAGTACTGAGGCTATATTTTTTATCCATACTGCGTTGTTATATTTCTATTTATTGCTTTGCTTTATTAAATTTATTGTAATTTAGAGTACATGATGATTTATTAAAAAAACATTCATATAAAACTTTTTTCTTCTAAATATATTATTCAATCTTTATTAATATATATTGATATCAAGAAAATCACACTAATAAGAATAATTGTGCGGGGATTTAAAAAATGTTTATATATGAGTTTCACTATTAATCCTTTAACTTATAAGCCTTACCTTCATTAACGAGTAATTTTTCTGTTATTCAGAAGTTTGGTTAAATAATGAATGAAATTCAGAAGTAGAAAAATATAAACGTCCGTGAAAGAGCTTATTATATCATCTCGAACGAATGAAAATAAGATACTATGACGAGCGCCAGCGAGTCATCGCTTATACTCAGTAGGAATGGAAAACTAGAAATGAAAGAAAACACGATGAGAAAAAAACCATCGATCGGGGAAGGACGGGCAGTTATATCATCTCAAAATAACTTCTTGCCAAAATAAATGTTTTTTCAAACTCTTCCAAATCCAAGAATATTGTACTAAATAAATGGAAGGTAGGAGGTACTGACGTTTAAATATACTTGGTCATCTCAAATAAACCCTTTTATTCTTAGAAAATATTTCAATCAAATCTACCAATAATTTACCTGATTACGAAACTGTCTGTTGACGAGCTCAGCTTCCCTAAGAAAGCTATTATGCCGAAAGAGTTGTTGTGAAAAGCGAAATGGTAGTTCGAATGCTGTATCCAACAAAGCATCCAATACAGCTCGAAACTCTATTTCATTTAGATTTCTTAACAGTTTTCTACGAGAATGTAGTTAGATTTTTTTTCATTAGATCATATCAGTTCTTCGATTTAATACTTTGATTGAAGACATATCCAAACACCTGTTCTGTTATCCAAATATACACAGTCGGTCTAAAAATATAGAGAGAGGTGAGAAAACGAAATTCAAAACAACTATTTTTTTCTCTATTCTAAAGCAAAATTTTTTGTGTATGGGGTTGTTGACCCCATTGGGCAAACGAAAACGACCTTCTTCTAAAACAACAAATAAACAAACTATGCTTTCGCCTTTTACAGCAACCGTTTTGGCATAGCAGCAAATTTAGCTGAACTCACCAACACTACCAAAGCTTTTCTTTTGCTTATTCTTTTCATTAATAACTCTCTCTCTCTCTATATATATATATGTGTGTGTGTGTGTGTGTGTGTGTGTGTGTGTGTGTGTGTGTGTGTGTGTGTGTGTGTGTGTGTGTGTGTGTGTGTGTGTGTGTGTGTGTGTGTGTGTGTGTGTGTGTGTGTGTGTGTGTGTGTGGTGTGTGTGTGTGTGTGGTGTGTGTGTGTGTGTGTGTGTGTGTGTGTGTGTGTGTGTGTCATTTTTTTTTCTTTTCTCTGTCTTTTTTTTTTTTTTTTTCTTTTTTCTCTTTCTCTCTCTTTCTCTCTCTCTTTCTCTTTCTCTGTTGTGGCCGCGGTATTCAAGTAGTCAAGGTATCGGATCATGGCAGGCATGTCATAACTTCGAGTCCAGTGCTACTAAAGATCCGCCGTGTAGGGGAACGATGCACGTTAATTCTGTCGAAATCTCAAGCGTAGTCCCGGTGGTGTGGTAGTTAGAAGAGGGGGGTGACAGCTCAGGTGTCGTCCTCGTCACTTGACCATGATTCCAAATTACAAGGTCCGTCACCAAAAGGCCTCGTATAGTTGAACAGTATGATGTTAATATTCACTCACTCACTTTATTTCTTTCTTTCTCTCTCTCTCTCTTCTGTCTTTCTCTCTCTCTTTCTCTCTCTTTATCTGTCTCTCTCTGTTTGCTCTTTTTCAAGAACAAAAGAGTTAAATACGCACAAACACACGAACAACTGATGGTGCATGTTCAAATGAAGAATGAGAAGTCAAAGAGAAATCCTTACATTAATTTTCACTTATCCATTGTTGGCTTATACTCAGCGTTGCTTAAATTTCCCATTCATTTTTTTTCTATATAATTGTAAAAAAGAAAAAACTATTTATGTTTTCATTATTATAATAATATTGTTTTTATACTACACTATTATATTGTGATTGATAACTATACTATATTAAATATCACATATTCATTAATTCATAATAATTTCTTATTTCATTAAAAGCATCTCTTCTTTGATTTTTTAATTAGAATTTGTATTAAAAATATTTTAAGAAACGCTTTCTTGTAGTATATTTTTTCGAACAGCCAATTTCGAGAATCGTGATACAATAATTTTCAAAACTTTTTGAAGAAAATCTCCTTTTTAACTAAGAAAATTCGAGTATCAATTTTAACGAATATTATCCGACAATAAAATAACTTTTACGTAACTCGTGTCAGAGAATAATTGTAGCTACGAAAATCCCAATATCATTACTTTATCCCAGTATCATATTTCCTAAGGATCCTTCTTTCTACTTCTAAAAGAAGATATCTTTACGCATTACATATCAATAATAAAGACGATCTTCTCTCCTTTTCATTCTGTGTCATCATTATTTCAGTTATCAGGATGCCAATCCTTCTCTCATCACTACATTATACAATAACGGTTTCTATTTTTAGACTTAACAATAGTTTTTCCAGATATCTGAAATTCTAAAAGTTCTGGAGATGTTTTAGGTGATATTTAAATATATTTGACTTCTGCTTCGATAAACTCTATTAACGAATTTTCTTCGCGAGTTCGATCCTTTTTTTATGGACATTCTCTATTGAGAAATTCTCATATGTTTAATTACAAATTATGATTTGTTATAAGCGTTATACGTTTTAAATGCAAAATTGGATTCTTATTAGACAAAAAAATTACTGACATTCATATCCAGAAATTAAATGCTCTAATCAAAGTAGTTTTAATGAATTATTGGGTATTTTATAGTTTTAAATTCGCAAATAAGCTTTATTCATTCAATTCTTTTGTATCAAAGAACATAATATCATTCACATATACAGTCGGGGCCGTGGGTAGCTTAGTGGTAAGAGCACCGGATTCCAGACCGGAAGGCCTGGGTTCGATGCCTGATGCCACCAAATGCCCGCCAAGTACAAAACGGAGAACGTACTCGTTAAATCTATGGGTCCGAACGGTGTCGCCATCTATCGTGTTGCGTGAGCAAAATCGCACTGTCACCCTTTTGGGGGGGGGCTCAAAGCTTAGGCTTACAACAGGCTTAAAATTCTAACCCTAAACCGCGATGAATTTCGTGGACCTTGATCTGATGTTACTGTCGATCAGGTGGCATAAGCAACAACAACACATATACAGTCAAATCCCAGTAATTCAAAGTTAGAGGGGGACATATTAAAAACTTCGAATTATCAAGAGAGGAGGGAAAAACTCCCAAAATACACGAAATATTTTTGTAACACATTTAAATATGAATCCATGTAGTAAATCAACAATTGTACATATGTATAAAATTATTTTAAAGTATTTTTAAAAAGTACATTTACACAGTATAAATATTATACAGAGGTTGTGATGGATCTTTACGCATCCTTTCACTAACTCCTTGGGGATTCCTTTAGGGTCAGCATTCTTTCAACCAACTTTCTCTGAGGACAGGAAAACGCGATTAGGAAAATTAAGTGTAATATATATATATTCTGAAATCACGAGTTTTGAGAGTTAGTGAAGTGAGGATAGCTTTGTGAAGTGAATAGATGAGAAGCCAGCAAATCAACAGTAATAGGTATACGTAAACAGTGTACGACGCGTGAAGTTGGAATCTCGAAAAAAGTGCTAAAGTCAACTATTGGAGAAGTGCTTAAGGCCACGTTATATGTTAAAGAATTGCAAGAGTTCAGGTATTGGGCTCCTATTTTAAGTAGAAGTTAGAGAGTTAAATTATTAGCGCACTTTCAAAATAAAAACAAGCTTTGTATAAGTTATCGTAGGAATATATTTGAATGAGCGTATATATTATCCTCACGCTATCTTGTCTCACCTTAGTCCTCCAGTTGATCAAATTTATCTTACTTAGAGTATTATTCTGGCTGCGTTGAATATTGTGACAAATAAACAATTGAAGTCCATCATGTCGTCTGATCATTTAGTCCCTCCCACACATCTAGACGGGTTAGAGGGAAGAGGGAATATAAATTCCTTACAAATTCTTTTTGAAAAGGAAAAAGAAACTCAATTTTAAGGTAATTTTTATAAGTCTCAAAATTAGTTTTGGGAAACAATGGACCTTGACGTTAACTTCAACTGAACCAGATAATGTGTCATTAAGCAGACTATTAATTATAAGGTGATAATCCAAATCCCTTACAAGTTTAGAAGCCCTGTATTAAAAGAATACATTTATGTATTAAAAACAATTATTAAAACAATACATACTGCACATAAATAATCTTTTTTAAAGAAAAACTCTGTTATCTTAAAAATCTGTTTAATCTGTTATCGGTTCCCTCAGACACTGTCCCAACACCATTGGTTCTTCAAGGCCTGGTCCCGTACGGCCCTTGCCCTATTTGGTGCCACATGCCGTAAGTCACATAGATGAGTCATAAATCGTCCTGTCACTCCAA